>JAMKPZ010003219.1:0-62454 GCA_024699675.1 Amphibolis antarctica
TCCACTGACTTATGGGCATGGCAGAATGAGGGAATTGTGCTACCAGGAGTGGAAGAAAATCCTAGTCATGATCTTTACAAGTTGAATGTTCTTGAGAGGCCCAAAGTGATTTACAATCACAAAACCAGACAGTACGTAATGTGGATGCACATTGATGATTCTAACTACACAAAAGCTTCTGTAGGTGTGGCTGTTAGTGACAAGCCAACTGGACCATTTGAATACCTCTATAGCACACGCCCACATGGTTTTGAGAGCAGAGACATGACCATCTTCAAAGATGATGGTGATGATAGAAAGGCCTACCTCATCTATTCATCTGATGACAATAGTGAGTTGCATGTTGGTCCTCTCACTGATGACTATCTCAACCTCACAACTGAGGTGAGGAGGATACTCATTGGGCAGCATCGAGAAGCTCCCACACTTTTCAAGCACGAAAGTACTTACTACATGATCACTTCTGGTTGCACTGGGTGGGCTCCCAACCAGGCATTGGCTCATACAGCTGCTTCAATCATGGGACCTTGGGAGACCCTAGGAAATCCTTGTGTTGGGGGCAACAAGATGTTCAGGATGACAACCTTCTTCGCCCAAAGTACATTTGTTTTACCGCTGCAAGGCTTGCCTGGTTGTTTCATCTTCATGGCTGACCGGTGGAACTATGAAGACCTTGGTGATTCAAGGTATGTTTGGTTACCTCTGATAGTTGATGGGGTGTTAGATGAGCATTTAGAGTATAATTTTGGTTTTCCATCATGGTCGAGATTGTCCATATATTGGCATAGAAGATGGAGGCTACCTGTGGGATGGAAGGCTGCAACCACTTGAGTTTTGTGTCCATGTACTGTGCATAAAATTTGAAAGAGAGTGGTTGGGAAATTTGTTGCAGCTAAATGGCTTGCATCCAAATTGATATAAAAAGGCTCTCGTCCAATCAACGCAGTGACATCTCTCGTGTCCGAGTCTCAAGAAAGTGTAGCAAATGTATTATAGCTACATTTGTTTGATTGCTTGTAATATTACCAATTAATGCAGTCTGCAGCTCATTTTTTTCATCTGTTGTTTCTTTTTGGGCATAAGAACCATCTTTGGTTTATTGGTGAATTATATTCTTGGTACTTACTTACTCCTGTAACAGGTAATGATGCAGTAATTTCACTGCCTGGGCTGCTAAACCAAGAACCCAATTTATCCTGAAAGAAAGAAGGAAGAAGGGAAACTAAAAAGAATTTAATCCTTAACCCAGAAAGAACATGCTGGTAGCCTAGATGATTTTGAGATTTACGTCAACATCATATTCAGCGGCATTCTTCTCCTCAGTTCCATCTTCCTCTTTTACATCAGTGTTAGTGTCCATAAAGACCAATACACCGGTTATCTTTTATCTCCTGCTGAACAAGGATATAAAAAGAAAATATAAATTGAGGGCTTATACACATTAAATAAAAAAACAGGTGTTCTACACATTAAATAAAAAAACAGGTGTTCTACACATTAAATAAATTGAGGGCCAAATTTCTAAATCAAACGTTAAGAGGTGTTCATGTTCTGATATAGGCTTGTATGAATGCCTGAAATGGACATGGTGCTATATCAGAGAGATGATTCTACATTTGACATAGATCTGTAATTTAAGGCAGATGACTACAATTTTTTTAAAACTCCGTACATGACCTTTTATTAGAGAGATAATTCTGCTACCAGATAGATGAATTCTGCAGACCCAGAGAGATGGTATATTGTGCAGACTGTGTAGAAGATAGGGATCATCATGTGGTGATCCAATGAGATTTGGGCACATGGAAATCGACATTCATCCAATCGATTGGGTATCACTGCCCTTGCTAATGATTGGTCCCAATTGTTTTCTTATTGTTTATTTAATAATGTTATTATAACATGGGATGATTTATGTTGAGTTGCTAACAATATCTCAAGACATATAAAGACAGGGCAAGAAAATATAGAAGGATAAGACAGATAAAATTAATCATGAATGCCTAGTATAGCAATCAGGCCAAAGAATTGACACAACCTGTTCAGGTTAGGCCAAGAAATGGTTCAGGAAGAACCATGCACGGTAACGATGAATTCAAGTGTGGATACCAAACGAGGAGGTAGTATAACATTTACAGAAACCCTAAAGAGAATGAATTGTATTGAATTTTATTTTAATGAGAATAAAAGATAAGAAAACAGTTCGAATGAGTACGTAGAGCAATATGTGTCAATCATAACAGGTAAGAGTAAGATAGCCCACATGGATAAGAATAAGATACAAGAACAACCAAAGTCAAGATGAATAATGGGAAAAAGGAACAAAGACTAGAAAAAGAGGTGACAACAAAGAAAATCTGTGAACATTTTATGTATACGTTACACAGCTCTTACCAATGATTTTTTTGATATGAATAATTTAAAGAAAGAACCTTAATTGTTGTCCTGATTGGATGTTTAATGCTTGAGATAAATCTGAATCAAGCATAAGGGTTTAAATGGAATGAGCACTGTTTTACAGAATACATATGCTTTATGTGATTATCTACCGTGATGCTATCTATAGAAAAGCATGCATATTTAGTTTATTATAATTAACCATTGAGTTAGTCTTTGTTTGTTTCAGTATCACACAAGTTTTTACATATCATCATTATCATATAAATTTTTATATACAAATTTTTATAATATAATTTATCATGTAATTTTAATATTATTTATTTTATTACTTTTAATTTTAACTTTTTACATTTATTAAAACTAATTTCATAATAAATGAAATCAGAAACAAGCATACCTTTAAACTTTACCATGGATGTTATATATATATATATAAATTGCAAACATTAAACTAAACATGATCTTTCCCTTCGTCTGCACAGTAGACCACCAATTGATGACAAAATAGACAATGGAGACGATGGTAGTCATTGCATATATAAGTATGTACGTAACATTCAATTCTGAATTCTCTATAATTTTCTTCTTTTGAACAATCACTCGTGTCTATAAACGTTATCATTTGCACTTTTTAACTTTTTATAATACATATATATCGTAACGAAAAAAAATGTCCATTGCAAAAAGTCAACAATGAAATTAATCAAACTCTGACCCTTTCAATCCTTAATGTGTTGAAGTTGATTACAGAGGTGTAATTATGAATTTATATTTTAATTTTAATTTTAACTTCAATTTTATATAAAATCTTATATATTATTATTATCATATAAATTCTTATACATAAATTTTTATCTTATAATTTACTATCAATTCTATCATCATTTAAAAAATTATCTTTAACTTTAAGTCTCTGTAAGTTATTAAAGTTAGAAATTAAAGTTAAAGTTGATAAGTATGATAGAGAATAAATTAAAAAGATTTGTTTACAATGTCAAAATACAACTCCATCAACAATCATTATGAAGTTTGATTTCATTTGACAATATGATTTTCAAACTTTAACATTCCATGACAAGTAGAATTCAACAACTTTAAAGATTTATGTAGAATTGGATAAAAATAAATTATTAAAAATTTATTTTTTAATAAAATTGAATTAAGTGAAATTAAATTTAATGTAGAGGTATTTATATATCTTGTAAAATTAAATAAAATTTGAAATTTCAATGATTATGCACGTGTCAAAGGATAAAATTGATTTTATTTTTTATTTTAAAAATAGTCAAAAGTTAATATATTTTAAAATTTAATTATTTATAAAATAAAGGTTTTAAAAGACAACAAAATATTTTACGAGGAAAGAATGTAAAAGAATTCTATTTAATTCACGATAAAAAGGTCAAAATTGAATTATGAATGAATTTCATTAAAAAAAATGTACTTTAAAAATCTTAAACGTTTGAAATTTTAACTGAGGAAGCGATGAAAAATTTAATAAGAAATTTAAATAAGATATCAAATATATATAAATATAATTTTTTTACTTATTTAAATTTATGACATTATAAATAATAAATTATAATTTTACATTTTTTTAATAATATTATTTAAACAAAAATTCAAATTTAAGATTTTTAAGTCTCGAAAAAATCTTTCAACAGCCGAAGCGTCAAATCAGTGATTTTAATTATAATAAAATTAATTCGACCGACAAGTGTTTTTTTTTTTTTTTTTTTTTTGCCAGGTACGCTCCGGGTAATATTCGGACGAGATCCTGCGGTGGATTGGAATCACGCAGGACTTGCCGTTAACTTCCCACCCACACTTTCTCCTCTCTTCTAGGGTTTGGTTTTGGCTTCCGGCATCCGTCGTCCGTCTTCCGTCTTCCACACCCTACATATTCCCCCCTTCTTCCAATCCATCTCCCTCCCTCTTCTCCGTACCATCACATGGCTCTACCCCTCCCAGGCGCAACCACCACCGCACCAACGTCCTCCTCCTCCTCCGCTGACGCCCCTTCGATTCACCGCTGTAGCCCCGTTCCGGCAACCGAGCTCATTCACGTTCCGTTTCGTGCCGGTCGCGCTTGGTCCTGATCCCGCGTCGGTTCTCTTCTGGTTCTCGCTGCGTTCTCTGCGTCATGGGTAAAAAAAGTGAGCATCTTTTTCTTCGGGAAGGGCAAAGTGTTTGTGATTGTGATTGGCTTTTGGATTCGGTGGGGTGTGTGCTTCAATTGTCGGTTCCTGTCTGTTTTCTGCAGTGCTTGGATATAATCTTGTGGGCGGATTGGTTCTTTGATGTTTATATTGTTGCTGGTTTTTGTTGGTTTCTCAAATTCTTGTATAAAAAGTTTGTCACTCTCTGATTGATATTCTGTTGGTTTTGTTTCCTGCGTAGTTCAGCTTCGATATGATGTGATTGGGTTTATTTTCTTTCTTGTGGTTTTTCTATCGAGTAGTGTCTGATGCTTGTTGCTCCTCGACAGATCGTAAATCACGGGCAAAGGCTGTTGATGCCACCAGCGATGACGACAGCATGAGCTCTGCGTCCACTGGGTGGTCTGAGCAGTCTGTTTTTTCTCACGAGACAGGACAGGTCGATTATATGGGGCTTGAACTCGAGAATCATGTTGAGGCCCTATACGAGAAGCGGTATTTGTTCTTGTTCTTGCTTTTGATTGTTTGCAACTTAATGGATGATTCTTTTGTCCTATAATTCTACTGTGGTGCATTTGCACTGCAGAGATGCAATACAGTGAGTGGCAAACATATTTCAAAACCTCATGTTTTATTTCTGGCTGTTATAATACAGACGTTTGAAGTTTCTCTATGAAAATTAACTGTTGGGATTTTCATAGTGATGATTTAGGCACTTGAGTAGATGGATTCTGTCCTTTATTCTTCATCCCTTTTTTACCATGAAAATCTACAGCCTTTATATTTGTTTGCCAATTGCATCCTACTCCTTTGTCACCACTTGATATGTCCTTTGTCTTCTTTTTAATATAGGGGAGCAACAAGAGAGAAGGCACTGTCGGGACTCGTTGAATCCTTTGAGAGCAATGTTCTCATTGAATTTGTTGATGACAAGTAAGCAAGCAAATTCTTTGAGTGTCCACTATAAAATTTTTTCTAAGTAATGCACATGTAAAAGTACGTAAATTATATTCTTATTTGAACACTTCTGCATTTGCCTTCTTTTTGCATTTGAAACATTTAAAACAGTAAGCTTTCATTTCAGATTAATCTTGAACTGGTAGTTCCAGAGTTGCTTCTTATTTCTCCCTTCAAAGTCGGTCAATTAAATCTTAAAGATTAAAGTGTGTGTTTAAGGTTAGATGCTTCTTTTTTATACGATAAATATTTCTGGGTGAGAAAATCCATTAGTTACTAACTATTTTTGTGTTCCTTTATGGAGAGATGGAGAGAGGCAGGGGGGTGGTGGAATGGTTGGGGGAAAGAGGAGAGATAGAGAGACCGTTTAGTTTTTATAACAAATATATTTCACGAGTGCTGACAAAAATGTATCCTGTATTTCTGTAGATGATATAGATGATTGATCACTTATGAAAACTACGGATTTGTTCATCTGCAGATCTTTTACTTTATTACAGCAGTTTGTCAAATCAGTCAAACGTGGATCCACGAAGGAAGCTTCTTTAGCTTCCAGGGCACTTGGTTGTTTTCCAACTTATTTTAGTTGTACTTAGCCTTCTTACATTAGACCGGCTTCTAAATTGTGCTGTTGTTTTCCTCTGTAGGATTGTTGGCCATTACCATTGGAAGTGGTGATAATGCACACGAAATATTGGAAGAAGCAGTTCAACACCTCCATCACGCTCTTAAATCTGGGTCTGACTCACTCAAGAAGTCATCCGTATGTTTTATTTTTCTGATTTTCAAGAAAAATCTTGTAATGATTTCCCTTTATTTTTTCTGAGTATTTGTTTTGGTCGATGCTCTCCTATGTTCTTTTTGAAGGTGGTGGACTGTTTAGCTGTCATTACTTTTGTTGGGGCTTTCGATGTAACAGAAACTGAAAGATCAATGGGAATCATCTGGGAGTTAATTCATCCAAAATCGGCTGCTAATGTGTGTAGTTTGTTGATTCTTAAAGGCCAGAAAGATATATTTCATGATAATTTGTGATTACCGTTATTGCTTTCCATTGTATTTTGGAATTTTACATCTACATATTTTTTTCCTTTAGGTTACATTGACCAAGCCTAATCCTGCTGTATTATCATCTGCCATATCTGCATGGGCATTTCTACTCACTACCATAAATCAGTGGAGAAACAGTTCTACCAGTTGGCAAGAGTGAGTGCAATTTCAAAGTTGTTGAGTTTTTTATTTGAAACTGGATCTTACTTGAGATATCCTATACAGTTCCATATCATTTCTTTCAAATCTTCTGGACAAGGATGATCGATCTGTTCGTATTGCTGCTGGGGAAGCACTTGCACTTATTTTTGAGAAGAATATACTAGAAAAGTTTGCTAAAGTAGATTTTACTAGCTCTAATGGTTCGAAACATGAGAAGCCTAACACAGTGCTTGCATATGTTGACACTTTGAAAAGTAAGCTCTTAAACCAAGCAAGGAACCTCTCAATGGAAGCTGGAGGCAAAGGTTCTTCCAAGACTGATCTGCATAGTCAGCGTAATCTGTTCCAGCTTGTTCTATCTTTTATTGAGGTAATTCTATTTTTCATTATTGGTCATAAACTATTTTTTTAACTTGTTATGTAACAACCATTAGTTTCCTTCTTATGATACTTCACTCTTGATACGGTATCTAGACAGGAGAGTTTGATGAAATTTGTGTAAAGGTTCTTAACAATTGTAGCCCTCTAATGGTTTCATCATGGGCTCAATTCATACAGGTGAGGTGGCTTCAATAACTCTTCCATTCTGATTTGATACAATCTTCTACCAGAGCTGATTTTTTTTCTTCTTTTTTGAAAGCTAAACTTTCTGAAACGTTTCCTTGCAAGTGGTTATCTCAAGCATATGACGGTATTTTGACCATACTTTCTATTATAGCATTGAAAATGATACAATTTGCAAAATTGTTTAGAAATTTATCGAAATTGATATTTCGTGACACATTCTTTGATTTATTTAGGACAATGTTCTGCTTCATGAAATTTTTGATTATATACCAAAAAAGAGAGAGAATTTATCTGCAAATGAAAAGGTGAGTTTGCTATGTTATTCATGTTACATTCCAGTTTTTTGATTAGGGTGATTATTATCTCATAGTTATTAATGTGTAAAGGTGTCTAGGGTGGTAAGTAGGGTGCCTAGGCAGCCATTTAAATATCCATTTTTATGCTTTATGCATATATTATATATTTATAAAATCCTAATGGTTGTTATGTAAACTGTTAGCTCTATTATTTCTAAATAACGTTGACATACATAAATAATCCTAATATATCATCATAATATGTGTGTGTTCGTTCACGTTTTATTGTCAGGAAAAATCTTAAATTTTTTTATAAACGCATATTTAATTAAATGAATCTCACAGAAGATTTACTTGATCAAGACGAGGCAAGGCGAACCTCCAAGTGAAGTTGTGTATGGGTGCTTAGTTAGCACTTAGGTTCCCACCTTGACTAGTACGATTCACCTTTAGGGCTTCTTTCTAGTTTCGTCATTGCTTTAGACTAAAATTTTCTCTGGTTATTGCTTTGTTTATTCCCTACTAGAAAGCTCAAAGCCTTGGAACCGTAATTTAGAGGGTGGAAGTTTTTTTCAGTTTTCCCCTATTTCCCAACGTTCTGTTTTTCTCCATGGAATATAGTATAACCTTGTGATATAAAATCAGCCCAAATTTGAAATGCCTTTGGATCAGAAAGTGGTCTTCGTCATTAATATTTACATTAAGGATGAGTGCACATGCTTTCTGACCTATATTATTTTACATGCCTTTCTTTTTACTAAAACAATTGGAAATAAGATAAACCAAGCAACACGTTCTCAACAATAGGCACCCAATTGCCATGGACTGTCCATTTTATTGAGGCGTTAGTTTTATGAAGTTGTCTGAAAAGGTGGGTGTTCCCTGGAGATAGATTTGTTAGTAGTAGTAGGCTAAGCAATGAAAATAAGAATTATTGGAGAGACTTATTATTATGTTTTTTCATAAAAGACTCTAGACCAGTAAACCGCGTTGAAATTTGATAGCTATTGAACCATATTCTTCTGTTCTCCGGAAAAAAGGTTGTATTGATGCATCTTTTTCTTTTTGTATAATTGCCAATATCAGGAAGGTGGCAAGTTAGACTCCTGTTTTCCTTGTAATTGTTTCAATTCCACTTCCAAAAAATTGTAATTGAATCCGATGTTTAACCAGCTTATGTTACCATGTTGCAGAGGATGTACAAGTCAACTAATTCTGTTTCAAATAAAGAACGGACTCAATATCTTAATAAGAGGCGCACCTGGGCTCAGGTTGGTAATTGTTGTCTTAGACAGATACCATGCTGTCATATGAAAAGATGTCATTTTCACGACATTGAGCTAATCTGTTGATTTGATCTTTCTGATCTGATTATGTTCAACCTGAATTTGTTGACCCTTTTTGCCGAAATGTGTTCAGGATAGAAAGCAAGGACAGTTTGCCGCTGGCTTCGAAGATGACTGAGGTTTGGAATCTCAATGGCTGTATATCTCATTGGATTTTGGGCTGGCTTGGAATCTCCGAACTTGTTAAATTTTACATCATTCACCACATTACTTGTAACACTCGAGTGTATTCATTTGACATTCCATCAAAAATAAATATTCTGTTCAACGTCTGTGTAAATGGCGAAAAATTCGAAAATTACTGAAATTCATTTAAAATAATGTACAACCATCTTTACAAAATTTCATTGTGTGTAGCTCAATGGAAACTCAGCTGTGTAGCTCAATGGAATTTATCTTTTTCCTTTTTGCTTTGTATTTATTTGTGCATATGAAATTGATGAGAATGGAAATAACAAAAATCTAGAATTGACAGGAATTTACAGAACTACTTAAAAAATAACTGAAAAGTTTAATTTATATTCGAGGTTTACATAGAGTGTATGTAGGATATGCATGAAAAAAATAATTACGAAGATAATCTCAATTTGTTGGATGTATTTCTTGGTTGTTATATGTTTGTTACGAATATTATATTGTTATATGATTGTTGTTTTCTAGTGGTATTTATAGAAAATTGATTTTATAGGTATCTAAATTTAAGTTATTTTTTTAATTTTTAATTTTCTTTATTGAAATGAGACAATTTAATAAATTGGATGTTTTAATTTGAAATTAAGGAAAGGGAGAGGTTGAGGAGTGAAAGAGAGGAAATGATGAGAATTAATCTTGACATAAATTATTAGATTGAATATTTATAGAATCAATTTTTTATAAGTATCATTAGAAAATATTATATTAACATTTATATATGTATAAAGATTAATATTTGCAGACATTTTCAAGTTTGATGAATAAAATTAATTAATTTCTTCATTTTCATTCATTTCAAGATTTAGAGTATCTGATTATATTTCTTCATATTGCAGACGATTTACTGTTCATTTCTTCATTTCATTAATTAATTTCTATCTGATTCTAAATTATAAATATTAAACCTTAACTTATTTTACTGTTCTGTCTTACTTTTTTTGTCTGCTACAAACTTTCATTCTAACGTAAAATAATAATATACAAGTTTTTCAACATAATTATTCATTACCAATTTACCAGCGTAATTTTTACTACAGACACTAGTATTTGTAATTTTGTCATTTTAGATTTTATTCTTTAAAATTTTAATCGTTTATCTCAATTTTTCTTACCAAGTTATTGGAGTTTATCTTTTTTCTTTACGTGAAAAATTATATTTCTTAAGTTCTAATTGATTTCTACTCTCTTTAATTGTTTCTCCTCAACAACCATAAACAGTGAATCACCTCACTTTTTTTTTTTTTCGAAATGAATCTTTTTATCTCTGCAACTATAAATGCCTATTTTCAGCAATTAAAGTTTATTGATAAAAAAATCTATACAAAATGTGTGGTTCCACAACGTCCACGGATCTTTTTCGGGTAAACCCGAAGTCGCAGTAATCGGATCCTAGATGTGGTCCGTAATGTCGACCACGATCCACGTATCTACCCCGCCCTTCGCTACTCGACGGTTCCACTTCTTCGGCTCCGCCGTTCGCCCTCTTCCCGCCTTGTCCTCCTCCTCCGCCCCTCCCAGCGGAGCTTCTACGAGCCAAGCCTAGTCGTCTTCCCAAATCACTAGGTCTGCAAGATTCTTTTGAGTCAATTTTCGATGTAAGGAATGTTTGGAGAACTATAGATGCTTAATGAAGATATTGCGATGAGAAAACTGTATTTTGTTTTGCGTGCGTGCATTAATCATGACAAAATGTGTGGTTTAGGGGATGGCTCTCTAGTCTATCTCCTTGGCTTCTTTTCCTGTTGCAGGTACATTTCCTTCCACTCCTGCGCAACAGATCTAAGAGGCGACGGTGGTGGAATATCTTTACTTTAATCGATAGGTGTTCTTCCTGTTCGCAAGGTTTATATTTGTTTTTTCTTTTTTGTTGTAAAAGGATGTTGTATTGGTTGTTTGTTTGGGTTTGAATTTTGATGATACGACGGACAGGTAGGTATCCTTGGGAGGTGGCGGACAGAGAGTGAAGGGTGACTGGTGACGGAAAAGAAGATGAAGAGTTGGGAAGAGAGAGGCTTATGTAAGTGGAAGCTGGGAAGCGGCAATAGGAAGGAGGCATGAAGAGAAGGGAAGAGTGGAAAGTTAAATGGGGGCGGATCATTCGTAGATGGCTCATCTTGCTTTAGAGTCTAAGATAGTAAGGGAAGGATGAGTATAACCATGTTGTTAAAGTGAAGGGAGTCATTAGAAGAATTGGGATGCCAATGACATGATCCTGGAGATCCAAGTGAAGTTATGGTTCAGCGTAAGCAAGTAGAAAATTGAAGATCTGAAAATTGAGAAACAGAATTTTCAGTGGGCATTTTCGGAAGTGATAATTATGGAAAGGAGGGAAAGTAAGCTTAGTAGTCTGTCATTTCGTCGGATATTTTCAAAGGTTTGACTTGTGGAAGTTATGGCTGTGACAAGGAGGCATGAGGAAAAGGAGATACAGTTAGGGAGGCAATGGATGTAAGATGTTGAGCAAAGGATGATTAAAACATTATGGTTGAAGAGAAGTCACAGTGTCAGACTAGAAAAGACAGGGATTGGATCAGCATGATCATGGTGAGTAAGGGGGGAGGGGTAGTCATGATCGGTAGGAAAGTGAATGCTTGGGAGAAGGCATAAGGAATTTCATCAGAAATTTTTGAAGAGAAAATGAAAGAATCAAATTCTTCTTTCAATTTTGGGGAGGAATTGTAATTTGTAGACACAATTACACAAGTTTACCATCACCAATTAACACAACGAAGTTAAGTTAAGTACACTGATTTCTGAGTGCATTTGAATTGCTAATTAGATGATATCATCGGATTCTTATTGTGTTATTCCTTGCATATCCCATCTTATTTCTTCCTTCTGTGGATCTATAGAAAATACTCTCTTTACCATGATGTGAACATTATTTTGAGCTATCTTCTTCTAATGAGGAGCTTGAACTTTTCAATTTCTTTTGTGCATTTCATTTAACATTCTTGTCTACTCTATTAAGGTAACTGATCTTCTAGGTCCATTTTGTATTTCAAAGTTGAAAGTTTTTTGCCAACAGATCAACTTTGGGATACGAGCTAAAATTTTTATTAAGGAAAATATTTATAGGCCTAATATGATTTAGAATACTTATCAGGAAGTATACCTACATCAGAGTTTTTAGATCCCATATCAAACTATGTATGGATTATTAGTATGAAATTTTTAAGTTTGCCAAAGTTTATATTCCAACTGTTTGGGACTTTTTGTGGGTGAAAACTGGTTTCTACACAATTACAATTTCAATTGTATTATAATTCTAAATTCTACTATTGTTTCTGGTCCTGAGAAGCTAGACATTATTTTAAACCTTATATTAAAGGGTTTGGAAACGTCCACTAACTCAGCTACGCCAAAATCATGCTTCAGATTGTTGATTGAAAAATTTCTCAATAGGCTAATTGCTGTTCCATTTTTTGTTTCACAATGTCTTATATCTCTTGAAATACATATAAAGGGTTTGGAAACTATGTCATGATTTATTTGATTTACTATCCAATGGGAAAATGCATTTTCCTGGTTGAGTGTACTTTTTAGTTCCATCAATTAGGAGGGGGATAGTTTCATACTTTTATGGACAAGTGTGTACTGTATGGTTTTTTATTTGGGAAATCCCCTAGAACATATTGGAGAGGATTGAGAATTATTATGCTGGAGTAGAGTCAACAGAATAGCAAGCATGTTGGTTGTGTGAGTAATTTCTTTTTTTCAGGGTCAAAGATGGTGGATTTGCAGAGAAAAGACCTCTATATGGGTAATAAAAGTAAAGATTGGTTCTGAAAATTAAGTATGAAATATGAGATAAAATCAGATTAAAAAACTCCAGAGTTTGCTGGTTAACAAAATTCTTTTCCTATAAATTGTAGATATAAAAATATTGTTTGCATGATGACAAGCATAAAAGTGAAACAAATTGTATGGGAAATAAAAAAACTTAAAGGGGCCAAGAACATATAGAATTTGTCTTTCTCGGTTGTGCATGGAGAGTTATTTTCAGGGTCATTTTGTTGATGGTGGGATCATAGTTATTGGGCTAAGAACTGATTCTAGAGGATGATTTACAAATTAAAATCTTGCATTGCATTCAGGGTTGACCCCATGATGGTTCACAATAAAAGATTAATTTCCAATTTTCTTTCTTGTAGAAACCTTTAGAGGATGTGGTAAGGTAACTAAAATAGTTTGACACTTAGACCTTTCATGATGTGAATGTTTGGTACTCATAAACTGCAGTGCGATTTGTGACTGTGCTTTCTGAAATTTGAACGACTTTTGAGAGCATCAACAAAATTTGTAAAATATGCAAGAAGTTTTCTCAGGGAAAGGCATCTCTTCTCAGTGCTATATTTATAACAACCTTAGTGGATGGTTTTCTTTTGAAGATTCTGGTTTCCTTTGCTTAACTCTTTCAGAAAGAATTTTGGAGCTCATTGTAGAATAAGACTGGTAGGATTATTTCTGAAGGTTTTTTAGTGGCACAGGAAATCCATTTGTCAAGGTAAATGCAGTGATGCTTGGTATTTCTGATGTTATACTTGAATTACGTGTGTCTTGAACTTTTTTGAATAGTAAACATGTCTCCTGAGTACTGACCTGGCGAGGGGAATTTTTTTAATTTTTATAACGTGATCATACAAATTCTCTTTTTATTGTGCACTGTACTAGGCTGCATTTTTTCTTTCTAGCTTTCATTATAATAAGGTCGGCCTTTGGGAGAGTGATTTTATTCCTTGACAAAATCAATCTCATTTGAGTCTTGTCACGATCAGGTGAATAAATGATGTTCATTTCCTATTTAAAGATATGAAGATTCTACTATTACATTGTGGGATGGCCTGCAAAAATTATTGTACATATATTTTGGTCGTTGTGCTTCTTAAATACTCTGTATGAAAATCAGTTCTATCCTTGGATTCAACATGTCTCTACAAACATGGTTGGTGGAATGTCATCTGTAGTTTCTACTTCTAAATACCGAATAATGCTCCTTGCAAATTATTAATTAGTGGATAGGTGGTGCTGTACTCTAACCATGAACTGGGGTTTTGAAACAAAGTTCATTTTGGCAGAGGGGAAGTTGCCTTTTAGGGATATGTTGGCTTTTGCGAAAGTGAAACATTTTTCTCCTTGTTGTTTGTTTACCACCTTTCCCTGTTCTATAGTATCAGTTTGGGTTCCCAAATGAGGAAACTGCAAAAAATTATCTGTGGAAATGGTGAGTTAACTAGATTTCCCTGTTCTATAGTATCAGTTAATTAGATTTAGGTATGTTAACTTTCAATGCTTGATGTTTGGGTTGACATATTGGGGGTCTTATGGCTTTTTAGTAAAATAGATTTTCTTTTTTAGATTCTCACAATAACAGAGATACTGACCCTAGGGAAATTTAATCATAGGCAAATGGTGAGTTAATTAGATTTAGGGATGTTAACTTTCAATGCTTGATGTTTGGGTTGACATATCAGTGGTCTTATGGATTTTTAGTAAAATAGTTTTTTTTTTTTTTAACAGAGATGCTGACCCTAGGTAAATATAATCGTAGGCAAAATACTGCAGAGTGCTTACTAATGACCTGGGAGTATTATGTAATTTTAAGAGTTGTTGAATGGTCTTCATCTAGAAATACATAAACAGGGCGTCATTGCAAGACATTTTGAAAAATAATTTAGTCTATATTAAATAGTGGTGATTATCAGATGTGGTTTAACTGCAATTATTACAACATCAGGGCTATCCCTTACTGTATGGAGGGGATGGCTATTATGTTGTGAGGGGGTTAATCCCAAATGAACAAGTCCCCATTAAATATATTAGAAAATATTGTGCAATAGAAGACTCAACATAACCAAAATATTACAAACAATCATTCATGTCCTCATATTGGTAACCAGTTGGTCTTAATATTGAAAAGGTTGTCGTTTGTTTGTTTTCTATTTCAGCAGTTTAGAGCATTATATTTATGTGCATCTTGTACATTGTTGCATCTTGGGTTGTGCTTATTTCAGTAATATCATCCCATTGTTTTCTTGAAAATATATTTAAAAAAGCTATCAAAATGCCAAATATTGTTAACTGACCTCATTCATGAAAATTTGAGCTCTTAAGATATCATATAAAAAAATCGTGAACTTGTGTCTTGTCAACATCTTAGCCCCTAAGAACCTTTCTTTGAAATTTATCTTTAAATTGCAATTGTATTTCCATATTTTAGAACTGAATCAAAAGACCCTTGTCTTCCTTCTTGGTCCATTGCCTTGATAATCTCCTTTTGTATCTCTCTTGTTTCTTAAATTCAATAAATGTACACGTTATTGCTAATAAAAAATTGCATTGAAAGACACCCATGCCTTTCATTACTGGAAAATTCCTACACTTAATTACATGTCAAAGGAGTAAAAGAGTTGCAGTGTTGTATTATCAGTAACTAGACTAGGAGACTAGAGCATTTAAGTTTTATTTTAGGGAGTTCAACAACCAAATCTATGTTAGAGTTTATTGATGTCTTGGGATTTCGTTTTTTGTAAATTTTCACTATGTAACTTCATAGATCACCCTTTATTGAATAATCATTGGTAGACTGATATAGTGCATGCTACACAGCAGCTTCCATAATAAGAACAACAGTAATCCGAGTCATAATCCCACTGCATGAGATTGACTATATATATTCTTTCCTTTCAAGTATTTCTACCTGTGGTCAAAGCTTTGGTTAGACTATACAAATTTAATTTTTTTCACAATTCCTAACCAAGTAGTTTTATTCCTCTGCTTTACTGCATAGTGGATTTTATATTCAGAAAATTTGTATTCATGTGAATATATTTTTGATCTTCCTGAGAGTTCTGCATCTTTGATTTTACTACATAGTGGATTTTATATTCAGCCAATTTGTACTCATATGAATATATTTTTGATCTTCCTGATAGTTCTGCATCTTATAAATTTCTGTGCAGGACACTATGAGGGGCATTTTCTTGCTGCCAAGGGCATCCTTGGCTTTACGCAGCTACATTAAGAGGTTTGATGGTGTCTGCAGATCTTTCAGCACCCAAACTGCAACCTCTGCTAGCACTCAGCCTCCACCTCCTCCACCTCCTGAGAAGACTGTGTTTGGTGGTCTCAAAGATGAAGACCGGATTTTCACCAATCTTTATGGCTTAAATGACCCTTTTCTCAAAGGGGCAATGAAAAGAGGTGATTGGTACAGAACCAAGGATTTGGTCCTGAAAGGTAGTGATTGGATTGTCAATGAAATGAAGAAGTCAGGTCTTCGAGGCCGAGGAGGTGCTGGTTTTCCATCTGGGTTGAAATGGTCATTCATGCCAAAAGTGTCTGATGGTCGTCCTTCATATCTTGTTGTTAATGCTGATGAGAGTGAACCGGGAACCTGCAAAGATCGAGAGATCATGCGCCATGATCCACACAAGCTACTAGAAGGCTGCCTAATTGCTGGGGTAGGAATGCGAGCAACAGCAGCTTACATCTACATAAGGGGTGAGTATGTAAATGAGCGGAAGAATCTTGAGAAGGCAAGAAAGGAAGCATATCAAGCTGGGCTTCTAGGGAAGAATGCATGTGGGTCAGGATATGATTTTGATGTGTACATCCATTATGGTGCCGGTGCCTACATATGTGGCGAGGAGACAGCTCTACTAGAGAGCCTTGAAGGGAAACAAGGGAAACCAAGGCTGAAGCCTCCTTTCCCAGCTAATTCTGGCTTATATGGATGCCCTTCAACTGTAACAAATGTTGAGACTGTGTCTGTATCTCCTACCATTTTGAGGCGAGGACCTGAATGGTTTGCTAGTTTTGGAAGGAAGAACAATTCAGGGACGAAGCTTTTCTGCATCTCAGGCCATGTGAACAAGTCGTGCACGGTGGAAGAGGAGATGAGCATACCACTGAGGGAGCTCCTGGAAAGGCACTGTGGTGGAGTTAGAGGTGGGTGGGATAATCTGTTGGCTATTATTCCTGGAGGTTCAAGCGTCCCCCTGTTGCCCAAACACATATGTGATGATGTACAAATGGATTATGATGCCCTCAAGGCCGTCCAGTCAGGGTTGGGTACTGCAGCTGTTATCGTGATGGACAAGTCCACCGATGTAGTTGATGCGATAGCAAGGTTGTCTTACTTCTACAAGCATGAGAGTTGTGGGCAATGCACACCATGCAGGGAGGGCACGGGATGGCTTTGGATGATCATGGAAAGGTTGAAGGTGGGAAATGCAAAGCTTGAGGAGATTGACATGCTTCAGGAGGTTACAAAGCAGATTGAAGGTCACACAATCTGTGCTTTGGGGGATGCTGCTGCATGGCCTGTGCAAGGACTTATCAGGCATTTCAGACCGGAGCTAGAGAAAAGGATCAAGGAGCGTGCACAGAGGGAACTGCTAGAGGCTGCTTCTGGTTAAATTATTTGCCAGGGTTGGATTTCAGAATGGTGTCATTTGTTTGCTTACAATACTTGGAAGATTAAGCACTTGAATGGCAACAAACTGTTTTGGAATTTTCTGTTAATTTGTCATCAGGGTGGTGTTGTTTTCTTAAATAAAAACTCAACCTCCCCCAGAAGCCTCTGTTAATTTGGAAGTTCACAAATTATGTTTTTATACGATATAAAGCTGAATCTAGTCTTTGCATGTCGGGCATGTCATCGAACTCTTTTGACATTGTTTGTCATGAGTACTCTGGAATTTCTGCAGACCTTTTACTTGGTGAATGAGATCCAAAATTTATGTAGTGGTTCCTTGCCTTGTAGTAATGATCTAGATTTCAAGATCAAATCCAGAACAATCATCTACCCATTATTATGATCTTCAAGATTTTATCTGGATTAACTAACTTGAAATCATATAACATGATTTTCTTTGACATTTACAAGTTTAATTTGGTGACCAGTTTTACATTTTATCGAACATCTCATTTACCTTTACCACATTCAGAATGATACTAAAAAAATCATGATCATTGTGGAGGCTTCGTTTTCTGATTTGCGAACTTTTCCTCCAATCAAACGAGTGTTGGGTATTTTATGCTCATATGTCAAATTGAAGAGGATTTGTATTTTTGGAATTAGTGAAAAATGTTGAAAAATAGTGAAAATTTTAACTTATTATTTTTTACTATTTCACGTGATTTTTCATTATTTCTGAAAGCAGTATCTTATTGGTGTGTACATATTCCTGGTGGTGTTCTTAACATAGGCGCTGGTCCATTTTATGCTCGACGTTTTTCCTTACCTTGTTCTTTAACAAAAAAACATATATTATTATTGCTAGAATATCGTCAATCACTCTGATTATTTTGTTTTGTATTGAGGTTGTAGTCTGATCTCCTGGACCTCTGATCATTTGTTTATATCTTCTCTTGGACCTCATCTTTTAAAAAAAGATGTATATATAGAGTCAAGCATCATCAACATGCAGTTTCCAGAGAAATGACATTGATCATTTTCATTATTACTGGGTAGCAGGGTTAAGCATACAAAAAGGTCATGTTAACCAACATCCTCTAATTCCAGAATCCGATCTCCAAATCTAATGGAGATGCCAGTCATGTTGTTCTAGCTTAGCCAAGGCAGGACACCTCTGGCTGAATCGATCCCTCCGAGTCACCATGAGCGTTGGAGCAAACCGGGTGAAGCTTCTTGCCTGGAGTTGTAGACGTTATCTCCACTTGTTTCATTACAATGCCCGAGCAGCCTATAGAATCGCTGCATAGGAGCTCGATTCCAGCATCTCCCGTTGTCGTGCCTTTTATCCCCACAAAGCTAACGTCCTTCACTTGGACTGCAGACGTCTGTTTTTGTTTTTGACGAGTGTGGCCGGAGAAAGAGAGAGAACAATTAACAATTAAACAAATCAGCGTTGTTAATTGGAGTTCAGAGAGGAGTACGTGAAATTAAACTTTGGAAATTAAAGCACAAGTGTGTATGTAAATCGTTGTCATTCTTACATGCTTTTGGCAGTTGTGTTGAGGGCAGTAGTATTGGTCAATGAGTATGGGATTCTTTACAGACGACATGTTTATGTTCTCAAACCTGATACCTTTAACCAGGCCGCTTCCTCCCTGCACGCCAACCAACACATAGGAACAAGCCCCTTTGTCATTCCAGAGGAGGCTTCATCGATCAAGACATATATATATGCATCCATTAGGAAACATGCATGCATGCTTGAGATCGATCGGGCCCTGTGATTGATACTTACAGACCAGGTTTTGATCCTTGCAGCATACATCGTCTGGTGGAAATCACAGAGGGAAACATGTACATCCGTCACCGTGTTCCTTTCTTTGTTCCTCCCCAAGCTACCAACACTGGGACAACAGCACACAGCAAAGGCATATGTATGAGACGGTGGGTGATGCCATTGCATGGTATATACCAAGTTTCATGTGAAGATTTCAATTTGTTCGACCTGATGCCGTGACCAGGTCCGCATTTGACGCGGGTGATGTTCAATCCAGACGTCCCGGTTCCTATTCCGATGCAGTCGTCTCCTGCATATATGTCCAGAGCCCATGTCAAAATCATTACCACTGGTATGACTAAATAAAAAAATCACTTTGGTAAAAAGTTACGAGGTAAACGATATTTTTTTATGTATTAATCAAAGAACAAGAGGTTAATAGTAAATTATGATATAATTACGGTGAATTTAAGTTGTGTTGTTATTTGCAGTGATATAAATATAATTATTTAAAATGATTTTGAAAATTATGATGAATGATAAGTTGTCTCGGTAGTTGAAAGATCTTTGGGGCTTGACTTGCCGGAAGAAATGATGGAGTCTTTGACCAGAGCATCCTTGCACTCCTCGATGTGCATTCCATCAGTGTTGTGGGAGTTGCCCGGGGACTTGATGTGCAGATTACTGACGAACACGCCGGTACCGCCGTAGATGCTCACTTGTTTGGCGGGCGCGTTGGTGATCGTCAGCGAGTACATTCTCATGTAGTTGCAGTGCATTATAGCAAGTCCCTGTGGAATTAATGGAACAAACACGTACGACGTACGTACCATTCATGCCATCAATTAATCAATCCAGACAGGAGAAGGATGGGTATATATATATGCAGAAGAAGAAGATCAGAGGAAGATGAAGAATCACATCACAAGGCGGCCGGGCGTGGTACTACTTACATCAGGCAAGTTCGAACATTTCTGCAAATTACAGAAAAGTAAGAGTGCATATATGAACGAAGAAGGAGGAGAAGTAATGATGGAGTAGTGATATATATGATTATTGTTTACGTACCTTCTGAGCTTTACATTTCCACCAGGAGGAGCCGCCGCCGTCGAAGCGCCCACCGCCGTCGATGGTGAGGTGGTCGACGCGGTAGAACTTTATCCAGTTGTTGTTGCCGGAGAGGGTGTACACATTGGGAGGAGCTACGATGCTCCCAGCCACCTGCGGCGAAATCCAACCGTTGAATCGTTGATCAATTTTTGTTCATCGATCCTTGATCTGCATGCATGGATGCATGCACGTACGTACGTACGGACGCTCACCTGCACATGGATGTTGTTCTTGCAAGGACCAGAGAAGACCACCTGCTTCAACATGAACTTCTTGCCTCCCGGCACCAGAAGCCTTGACGGCGACGAATCGCCACAGGCAGCAGACCACGCCGACAGGAAATGCTGCAACAAACGCACAGCAAGATCGAGCTTGCTGGAGTGATCGAAGCTACCAGAAACCAATATAATCCACCACATAAAAGAACACACACATATGTATATATATGATGATATACGTACCTTGGCATCATCATGCTTACCATCTCCAACAGCTCCATAGTCCACCACATTGTAGATCTTGAAACACGAAGCCGATCCGGCAAGCAGGAGACAGGCGACGGCGAGAAACGCAGCAAATCCTCCGCCCTAATTCACACAAGACAAGAAAGGAACAAATGTCAATTAACCAGATGGGAGGCCATATATATATGGTAATCGAAGAGAGATGATCGACCATCTCTTCACACACAGACAGAGTGGTGGTGGCATGGCTTGACTAATTCTCACCATGGTCATGATGAAGCTCTAGCTACCAGCTGCTGCTCGATCGCTCACGATAAAAAACCAGGCCGAGTGCGTTGCTATTTATAGAGGTGTGTTGGAGGAGAGGGGGAGAGATGCATATGCATGCAGCGTGCAGAGATGCATGGTGCCCTCGATCCGACTAATTCTCTCTTCAATTTCTTACCCATAAAGGTTGATTTCAATCAAGTTGAAGCGATTTGCTGATCCTTCAAGTATGGCAATTCATTTTTTGGAAAAAGATGGAGCAGGAGGCAAGTGTTCTTTTCCGATCCCAACTGATTAATTACATATGCGCTTAAATCAGTGTATCCCGTGCATTGATTAACAATTAATTAATCCCATGAACATGTTCATGCGTGTTTGCAGAAAGAAGGGGGAGATTAAAGGCAACGACCACACATGCATATGCGGCATGCATGCGCACAGAGCAGAATGATTTGGTTTAGTGTGAGTGTAGTCCTGAAATTTTGCATTTGGGGAAAGGAAAGTGCAATAACGGCAGGCGCTTGATTTCTATGTATATGTGGAAGATACTGTCTGCCCATTTCCCTTTTTAATTTGCTTCTTCTTTAGACTGGTATTATTGCAGGCATATCATAATTTTGGAGCCGGTCATTCCAATTAATCCCTTCAATCATGCCTTAATTGTTTGAATGTAATCCTGGCCAGCTCCTCCTTCCATGCGCACATATGGGTACGTCTGCCCTAGCTCTTTTTGTTTCCAATTGATTGCGATGATTTACAATAATATTTATTAAATAATTTTAATATTTTATATATTATTTTAAAAAAAATATAAATCTCATTACACGTAATTTCACCTCTAAACAAACATTATAAAGCCAATTGAATGACGTACATGACACATTACTTTTCTCATCGTACGTACGTACGTACGTACAAGAAGCTTTACATGATTGATCCATATATAATATAATATAATATAATATAATATAATATAATATAATATGCATGCATGCACGAGATAACTATGTACACGGACACCCAGTTTTGAGCTTGGCCCCAGATCCATTATTATGTTGCGAGTAAAATATTTTTTATTTTACATAAATTATTAATATTTTAGGTCTTATTTTAGTTTCATTTAATTTATATAAATTTTAATTTATAAATTTTTTAAACTTTAATTATTATATAATTCTAACTCGGTAAAATTAATTTTAACTATATCATTCATTGTTCAGTCTTTCGTAAATTCACAGATCGATAAGTCCAAGTAGACCTTTTCTTTATTAAAAAAAATTTAGAAAAATGTGGGACGTTTTCCTGTGGACTATATATAGACTTCGACGACTCTATTTAATTGTTCACGTTTTATAGAGTTTTAGTTCTACGTAAGTTCTCATGTATTATTATTATTATTATATAAATTTTAACTTTTATAGTATAATTTATTATATAACTTTAATATAATTTATTTTATTACTTTTAATTTCAATTCTACGTAATTATTGAATAATAAGTAAAATTAAAAATAAACACAAGAGGTATTTGTGCGGATTGAATTAGATGGAATGAAATTAATAAGAATTTATTTCACGATTGGAATTGAATTGGTGAGAAATGAATTCATTTTTAAGATATTTGTGCATCTGAGAGAATTGATGAGAATTGAAAAAATAAGTGTTTGTGTATAATAAGAATTAAAGAAAATTAAATTTAAAAAGTGTTAAATATTTTTTATTTTATTTTTAATTTAACTTTTATATACTTTTCATAAAAGATAAAAATATATAATTTCTACGTTCAATCAACAAATGTGTAACATAAATACTATATTAATAAAGTGAAGTATGCAATATAATATTAGAAATACAACAAGTATGTTAAAAATTTAAATACAAAATAATAACAATCATATTATTCTATTGTTTCACATTTCTAATACAAAAATGTATTCAAAAGAAAAATGTATAACGAAAAAGATTGACAATGACGACTACTACTACATTAAGTAGAGGAAATTGATGACGACGATGAACTCTCACATGGTAGACAATGACGACTACTACATTAGGTTTTTTACTTGTAGTAATTATATTGTATAAAAGAAAGATAGAGAGAGATAGAAATGTTAGATGATGATGATAGAAGAATGGACAAGTATGTCACGTGGTTTTAGAGGAAGGGTAGATCATATGGAGGAGAAAAGAGAAATAAATTCTAAAAGTGTGTTAAGAAATAAATTTTCAACATTATATTTACATGATCTTAGATTAAAAATTTAACTTCTGATGTTTAAAAATATACAAATACAAAAATAAGACTGAATTGAATACCGTTTAATTTAATTAAGGATCAGGGTTTGTATATTTTAAGATTTAAATATGTTTTCGTAATTTTATAATGACATAAATAGAAGAAAAGAAAATTTTAATAAAAATTTGTAGAGGGAGGTGCAGTGATCGGGAATGCGGAGTGTGGAGAAGAAGCTAACAGGTGTGCTCGTCGCCCGCAAAATTTCAAACGTCGCCAACGCGCCGTCCTCTCCGGCTCCCTCCGCCGAAGCTGAGCACCACAGGAAACTCCACGCCAGGCTGATCAGGACCGGCGGCGACCATGACGCTCTCGCAGTCGGCAAGCTCGTGGCGGACGTCGCCGCCCTCTCCGACGCCGAAAGCCTCCGCTACGCCCGTGCCGTCTTCCGTCGGATGGAAACCCTGCCCAGCGTCTTCGTGTGGAATTCGATGATAAGAGGGTACGCCCACAGCCCCTTCCCCGCCGAGGCGCTGGCCGTTTACCGCACGATGCTGGTCGAAGGCTACGTTCCCAACAACTACACGTTCCCCTTTGTTCTCAAGGCGTGTGCTCGGCTCAAGGACCTTGGACTGGGTCTGGCGGTCCATGGCACGGTGATACGAAGAGGGTTTCATGATTTCGACCCCTTTGTACAGGCCTCCCTCATTAATCTGTACGCTGGTTGTGGATCCATGGATGCCGCCTGGTATCTGTTCGATCGTTGTCCCACAAGAGACGTTGCCTGTTGGAACGCCCTTATCAAGGGTTTCTTTCGATGTGATCGGTACTTGGATGTGATACGCGTGTTCAGGAGGATGCAGGACGAGGGGGAGGTAGTGGGAGATGAGATAACCATGTTGAATGTTGTGTCGGCTTGCGCACATCTGGGTGCGTTGCACATGGGTAGGTGGATCCATGCTTACATCGACAGGAGAAGGATGGGTCTCACACGGAACTTGGGAACTGCACTTGTTAACATGTACTCAAGGTGTGGTGAGATCGATGAGGCCTGTTCTGTGTTTGAGAAGATGTGTGACAAGGATGCCAGAACATGGAGCGTGATGATCAGTGGACTTGCAGTGAATGGTTTCTCAAATGAGGCCTTGCATCTCTTCAGCAGGATGCAAGCAGTTGGCCTTGCTCCAGACTCTGTCACCTTCACTAGCGTCTTGTGTGCTTGTAGCCATGCTGGGTTGGTACAGGAAGGGATGAACATTCTGGAGAGAATGAATGCGGTCTACCATTTAAAACCAACCATTGAGCACTATGGCTGCATGGTGGATCTCTTGGGTCGGGCAGGGCGTTTGAATGAGGCATTAGACTTAATTAAGACCATACCAGTACAATTGGATGTCGTTCTTTGGGGTTCTCTTTTGGTGGCTTGCCGTGTTCACAGGAATGTAGAGATTGGAGAATTGGTAGCCAAGGAAATGCTTAATTTGGATCCTTACAATGCAGGTGCACTTGTATTTCTTTCCAATATTTATGCCTCAACTGGAAAATGGGACCAGGTCAGACAGGTGAGGTCATTGATGAAGGTGCAAAGGATATTGAAGCCACCAGGATCAAGCTCGATTGAGGTGAATGGTGTTATCCATGAGTTTTTATCTGGTGACAATTCCCATCCTCATAGTAATCATATATATGCTATGTTGGATGAAATCATCAAGCTTAGGAGTTTAGAATTGCAACATTCTACAGTTGACAGCATCTCATTCGATGTTGACAATGAGGACAGGGAACAATGCATTTACCAGCATAGTGAAAAATTGGCAGTTGCCTTTGGTTTAATCAGTACAACACCAGAGACTGTCATTCGCATTGTGAAAAATATTAGGATTTGTGAAGATTGCCACTTCACCATGAAGTTGGTTTCAAAAGCCTACAAAAGATTGGTCATTGTCAGAGATCGCAGCCGCTTCCATCACTTCAAGGATGGGACCTGTACTTGTGAAGATTACTGGTAAAAGGATTTCTACCTTTCGTAAACTGTCAGATGAAGCAGGACAAGATTTATCTGGTGACTTCTACATAGAAATTGAAACTGCAAGAAAATCTGGTTTTCCAGGGACACAGGGGATTTATTTTCATTGATTCAAGCAAGAAATATTGAAGACAGAATGAATATTCATTTTATCGCCAAGAATGCAAAAATATTCTTGAATTGGTTGGAATATGTGCTATTCTTTGGTGAAAGCTTTTCCATACAATCGTACTTACACTCTTACATCCAATGAAATGGAAGAACGTTCTTTGTGTTGTACCTATATGTACCAGTAATTGGGGAACTTAGAAGGAGCAGTAAGATATTTGGATTGTTTCTATATTTTTGTCATACATGGAGGATATATGAGTTGTTGAAGTGGTTTGTCTGCAAGGTGCAAATTGATCCTATTCCAAAACTCCATCAATTTCTTGATGAAGGATGGCATGCATCGGTAAATATCTTCATCTCTTGTTCACAAAAGCAGATGGAAGAATAAAGAACTCTCTTCTTATGGTTTCTAGCAAATGTGAATCCTCAAATTCTACATCTTTGTATTTGCTATGAATACTTCAGAATGTATTCTCAGGTACACTTTCTTAGATTTTGCTGTCATTTTACTTCTATTGCATCACATCATCAAATATTTTGGATGCTGCAGAGATGGATAATTCCAAAAGCTACTTATTAGTAATGTGATGCTACTTTGTATTTGCTATGAATACTTCAGAATGTATTCAACAATGTTCCACAGCCATGATACCAATCGTCAGATATATCTTGTTGGTGTCACCTAAAGTATTCGTTGGATGCATGATGTTTGAAGTAGTAGTTCATGCACTCATCCCTTAATACAAGAGTGCATGATCGTTTTCCCAGTGGATTATAGCATACCACTCATCTACGATAGTTTTCAAAAGATCACATATAACCACATTGTCTGTGCACAACCAGTTATAATTATAAGTTTTCTTTCTAAAAGTTTTAAGGTTATCTTTTGACAGTTTGAGGAGGGATGACTTCACAAATAGCATTATGAGTAACATCCCAGCAAGCACTTCAAAGCTTGGGAAACATCATTCTTATTTCGCTCCATTTTATTTTCATGCCTTGCCATGGTACCATAAAAGATAATAATTTTCCCTACAGTTTTCTTGCAATTTTGAGGAATTTAGAAGGGAAACAGAATCACCGGAGATTGTAATCTTTCTATGTTTATTCCATTTCATTGAAAATACGTTGATCTTGCTTTATATTGGATCTATCAAAATGTTTGTTTTCAGACAGGCAAATAGCTGGTACTAGTATAAACTCTTTGGAGTCCTTCAAATCGAAAATGAGCATTATAGAACATGATTGCATTTTACAGAAAAGATGTGCACCAGCTCTGCCTCATCCTTTCCAGTAATGTTCACATTTGACGGTAATGAGATTTCCATAAATGTTACTACAATATTTATTCTCATGTGAACTGTTATGAAGAAAATTCCTCTAAATAAGTTTGAATCATCTATATATTGTTGTATGATTATGTGAGTGGAGAAGGTTTCTTGAATATTGCAACATCTTTTGTGGAATCCTTCATGTCAAGTTTCAATTGGTCAATACTTTTCATGCCATCTTTTCTTAGAGGTACAAAGTACATCCTACCAAATTGGCATTTTACCATGTGCTAATGCAGGAGGGATGGACATGATCAACACTCTTAAAATTAGATAGTTTTTAATTTAGATTATAGAATTATGATAAGGATTTGCATTGTCTTTTGTTAAAATGTGAAGATTTAACTTAAAAATTGACTAAGTAGAGATGCCTCTCTTTATATTTGTACAAGTTGTATCCTTACCTTTTATTCCAATAGTTTCCCCCATTTGTATCCCTTTTTAGGTCATGCAATTTTCCTTAATTTTAGATCAAATTTACGTGTATGGGAACTTGAATATCATTTTTTAGCTTTATTATCATCATATTAAAACGCGAACATCTGATTTAAAACTAACTATATATGAAAAGAGATGTCTTTTATTTGTATTGGCGTAGGTCTGTCTTCACTTTCTCTGATATGCAACTCAGTTTCCAATTTACCAAAGGAACCGATTGCATGAATCTAACCTTTAAGTACACATTAAATTAAGGATGAAATTTTGAATGGTTTTATCTTTTTACTTAAAAAATGCCCAAAAAAGGTTGATAAGATGAGACCCAACCAAAAGATTACACCTTCTATAATCTTAATGAATTGAAATGCACTGTGCCAAATGCCACCAGTCTTTCTGTTTTTATCACTGACAATCTGCATTGATTTCACTGCATTTTCTTAGTACAAGAAGTTGATATATAGTTTGAAAATTCTCTTGTAATGAAAAGAAAGAAAAAAAAGGAGTGGGGGGGGAGGGATATTAACATGATGTGGCTATGCATTCATGACGTACCCCAGGATGCATGGCTTATGTCATAACAATAGAATGTTGATATCATCTCCAATTGATATGTTTTATTTGGAGACGATATCAACATTCTATTGTTATGAATGATTTATTCCGGATGCTATATATTGATTGGGACCATTTTTGGGTTGTGGACTATATATCTGCTTCAAAACAAATGTGTCATTGAGGCGGAGAGATCTTCAGGTCTAACTAAGCCAATGTCCATTCGATTGTAGGCAATTGGAGCATACATCCACAAGTCATCCGAGCTCAAAAGCTGCAAATAAAGGAAGAGAAGCAATTCCATCAGAGCAGAAAATATTTCAGTTAACCTTCAAACGACCAGCTGCAGTTGGTTTTATGCTAAACGATTCTTGATGCAGGCACCAATTAACCTGATCAACAGCCACTTGTATTGCTGTAATATAATCGTTGGAAGCATTTGTTCAAAAAGTTTCAGTTCTTCCCATGTAAGCAAGAGAGGAGAAAAGAGAGAGAACAATGGAAACATATGAGCAAAAAATCAATATCATATTTGTAAAGAAAAAGAAACCTTGATCTGGAGCTGCAAGAACTTCACATACTGAACAGCTTCTTCAAGCATGGTGCTGATATCAACCTGCATCAAGCAAATGATCGTTGTTTGATTAACGAGGTGCCATTCAGATGCATGCACCACCTTGATATCTTTCACCCATGTCGACCGCCATGGATTGATGCAGATTTTTGAAGAAAATCTAAACACACCTTCGTTCCATTGGGCACCAGACCCTGCAGTCTCTCGTTGATCCTTTCTCTCCTCTTCTGTTTCAGAGTAGGAATTTAAGCAAGTGACATATGTATATATGTATGTATGCATATATCAACCTACGGATGCGTGATGCTGAAAGAAGCAATATGATTAATTTTATGAACTGTTAGTTGTTCTTATTCCTTATGTTTTTAATTTTTTGATATTTACAGTAGTGTTTCTGATGGTTCAATCGATTAGAACAAAATGGTGTTGTTTTCAGTTGAATTTTAAAGATTTTGGGGAAAAAAACGCTACCATGCAATAATATTAAATTAAAGATGGACTACATATATGTGTATGTGTATATATATATATGTATACTCTTGCATAGAGACTCTGAGGGTCGGTGGCCGAGCCCCGGCCGGCTCTCGTCTTGGAAGATTTGCCACCGGAGTTCTCCTCGCCGTCGACAGTGTCCGGCGATAAGCTCAAATCGTCCTCGGAACTAAAGCTTGCAGAGTTGTGTCTGGTGAGGATGGCAGTGGTAGTGTTAACGATGTCGCAGTCTTCTGAATCAGAATTCTTGGCGCTCTACTGGGTTCTCTTTGTTTGCCTACCCACCTGCGTGCATTTGAATTGGTACTGTACATGCATTCAATAATTATATAAGATCGATCGATCAGAAAGATGGGAGCGAACACACACCTGATCATTAGCAGCGCCGAGACGAGATTTCTTCTTTGAGCCACAAGTTGACATGTTGTTGTTATTGCTGCTGCCACCGCCTCTCTCCGACGACTCAGGCAAAAAAAGCGCTCTTTTAGGCGTTGGCGCCTTCGGATGAGGGGGATCGGATACGGACGAGGACTGGGTGGACCTGTCCTCCTCTACCTCCTCCTGGTCGCCGCCCGTCGCCGTCTGATCAAAGCAAGACTCTTCAAGAATAAGGTTCTCCGAGGGATCAGGATCAGAAGAGTAACTGCTCTTCTCCAACCCCAGGAAGAAGTCCATCGGCGCCGCCCTCACCCCACCACTGGCCTGAGCAGCGGCGGCTGGATGGCTCAGGTAGTAATAACTCTCTATGTCGTGAGTCGGCCAGCTGCTGTGGGCGAAACCCCGGCCGGTAGTGGTGACGTTGGCGTCGTTGGAGCTGTGGTAACCAGGTAGGTGGGCGGCTTCGTGGTCGTGCCAGTACATGGCCGACGCCGGCATTTCCAAGCACTGCTCCCCATGTGGTTCGTCCGGGAACGGCGTGCTCCCGAACAGAAGAGCCATTATTTCTGGGTCTGGATCTGTCGACGCGGCTGAACTGAAGGAGCTCCAATTGCAATCGGAAGCTGCTCCAGCAGATTCCATCGGTGGTGCTGATGGTAGGAATATATGCTAGCTTTTTCGAGTTGCAGGCCAGGGATGACCGATCATGAGCAAAGAGTAGAATACACGAACACATATATATATATCTACGGAGAGTTTGTGTATATATATTTATATATATATGGAAAATACTCTTTAATTGAATCATTAGAATTATTTTTTAGTAATATCTTAATTCAATAGTTTAAATTAAATTTATATCATCTAAATTTTTCAATAACTTATCTAACTAGTATAACATTAGTCTTCTTACATATATATTACAATATTTATCGATTAGTGTTCTTAAATTTACACTTATAAAATATTACATTCAATGACCTCAACGACAATCTCTTCTTCTACCTTAATTGGTTAGGAAGTTATAGATATTTTTGTTGAAATTCTCACACTACTACTTTTTTGAATTATTCCTTCATTGTCTCTTAAATTCTTCTTTGATTTAAATATATATATATATATATATATAGGAAAATAACTTATTAAAATTGAGTACCATTATTAGAAAAATAACTCTAGTGTCATTAAAGAATTAACTCCCTAATATATATATATATATATATATATATATATATATATGAAAAATAATAAATCGTATAGATATATATATATATATAGTTACAAACGTGAAGAGAAAGAGAGAGATTGATCTCTTCAACCATCATCACCACAATCAATATTATTCAGAATTCATATATCATTGATTGTGGGCTGATTAGAAAATAGGAAACAGACTTTGTAGCTGAATAGATTGAGAGGACATGGGTAATTAAGTGATGTCTTTATCTTTATATCTTTATCCATCTTTACTTTTATCTTTCAAATTTGAAAGAGATGAGATTTATCTTATTAAAATTAATAAACTAGTGAGAAAGAACCCGTAAGTATTATAAAAGTATTAGTTTACCACACATTATTTTCAACATAGGACTATATTATCTAATAGAAGGTAGACATAACCACTATATATTCAGAAAATTGGTCTGATTTTGTATTAATCGGATCGATTAATATTACTCAGATCGGTGAAGAAAAAATCAGTTAAAGTCAGTTGGTAAAACACTAAAAAATGAGTGATCATTATTAATTGAAAATTGGATTGATTTTTTGAATTGAATGGCCCAAATGTACAGACCGATTAACATATGTATAAAGATCATACTTTTAAATAGATATGAAACATTCAAGTTAATATTTACTTGATGGTATTAAACAGACCAAGGTGGAATTTGAATATATGCAAGCATGGGTGATACAAACTGATACACTGCTCGACAGCAATTAATTAAGAAAAGTAGAATCAATTATGGAGTGACAAGTTTTTCACAGTGCTAGCTAGCTAATTCTTGTATATATTGATCGACTAATACTTGAATTCTAATTAAGACCAGTCCAGCTAACTGTAGTACGTGAGATATATATGGCAATGTTAATTGAGATATATATGCTGATCGATACCACGCCCGACATGTTAGAAATTAAAACGAGGGGTTTGAGAAATGCACCTTCGTGATGTGGAAGAACATGTGGATCGAGGCTTTAATCTGTACGAATAAATTACTTGGAGAACGTGGGGACTAGTCCTGTGGCATCCGTTCTTGAGGTCTGCTTCCTGAAAATTAACAAGCTATATAGGTTCATATATATAATGAATTCATATGTGTGCTGTACCTCCATGGCCATGGATGGAAGCTTGGCTTGACCATATATAGCTATAATGGCTTGCTTGCTTCTTGATCCAGGAGGAGGAGGAGAGGGAAACCGCTCAGAAGTCATGCGCCGGCCGGCCAATGGTTTCCTTGATAAGATTCATTGGGAGTACTTCAAAGCTAAGCTGGCTAGCCTTCAAGATGGTGAGGGGATTTGAGATCGATGGAAGCTGTCACATGCATGCTTGAGCACTGATATTGAAACTTGGACCAGATTAATTAATTAATTAATGCAATCGGCTATTTCAGAAACTTGGAATTAACTAGAATAAATTCATACATCAGCTCATCATTAATTAATTAATGACTTTGCCAACCAGCAGTTGTTCTTGGGGTGCGGCTGTTTTGTGTGCTTTCTGGCAATAGCTAGCTAGGTTTCGAATGAAGGTCCATAAAAGTTTGCAAATTAATGCTTTCTGATAGCATATATAATTGGTATTTAATTCCTATTCTTGTAAGATCCATAAAAAGAAATGAAGGTCTTTGATTTAACTGCTGGATATATATGTAGTCCTAGCTACATTTGATTCACAGTTGTTCTTGGGCCTTATCTGCAAATATATAGTTGACTTCCTTTCACTAGTTAGCTGATCTTAATTAGTGACAAGATTTAACATTAACCTTAGGTAATGTACTTCAAAAAGTTTGCTTCTGCTGCTAGGTTTTTGCAATATATATGGTTTCTTGAATTGGGATGGATTATATGTCAAAACTCTAGTCTGATGACATTATTATTACATGTAGGTCTTGACTACCATCTGGAATTAATGGATCTAGACCTAACATTTCGGGTGCACCTGGAGAATTGAGGAGGTTAATTTACACATGCATGTTGTCAATGAGTAACAAATTAATTCAGGTACAGAAAATCCATCTGGGTTCAGCAAATTAAGTAATGATCACATTCTAGGTTGAGTTTTTCTCGCTCAAGACTAGCTTTAATTTGGCAATATATTCCCAACCATGCATCACTTCAAAATCTGGACAGGTTATTGTTTTTGATGATTATGGTTGCACTTTTTTTTATACTTGGATTTAAACATGCATATATAGAATCCCATCCTTAATAATAATTAAGAGAATGATCAACTTCACTATCTTACTTTTGGTTATTGCCAAAGTCATACAAAATAAAAATATCTGTACCAGAATACAATCTAAACTATATATATATATATCCTTCTAATCAGGTAAAATCATAAATTACCCTCAATTCAAATCTGAACTATATTACTACGTCATTATGTCCCCTCTTAATGATACAATTGACCTACTTAATCAGTTAATGTTCTTATTCCTAAAATGTCTTCTAAAATAAAAGGAAATCGTTATAACTTAATTCTAACACCAAATTACTTTGTACATTAGGATTTCTTTTTATATCAAATACCTCATCATATAATTAAGTTTATATTTAAAGTTTTTATTTTAACCAAGGGGAAACTATTAATTCTAATACATATATATACTCTTCGACTTTACTAATTTATGTACTTAGTATAACTGTCTAGTTGATGCATATAAATCTACTTTAATATCATGTCGATCAAGATTTTACCATAAAATCATTTGACGATGAGTGAAATGATCTATTATCATATAAACTTAAATTCGGTCTTTATTTCAACCATGAGACTATTCCACAATAACAAGATATATTATAACATATAGTTGATGAACTTCTTTATACATGTAAGTGATGAGTTCAATCCTGATCAATTTAAACACGATCACATCGATTATTAAAAATATCCCCATTATCAAAAACAATCCATTTTACTTGTAGTGCATATATGCATGTAGATCCATAACCATCTGACCATGATTTCACAATTAAATGATATCTGCATATCATAGATATTCATCCTTATAATTAATATATACAATATACTTATAATATTGGCAAGATCGATCTCATGTCTGCAAGCCTACCCATACCGCGCACGTCTACTAGCTAACTAGCCAGTTAGACTGTTGATCATTGACACATATATTCAAGCATCAGTAGTAGGAAAACCTGATTAAAATAACCCAATTAAGTTAAATTAATTAATCTGGAGACTCTGAGCTATTTTTTCCATAAATATGTAAGAACATGCATGTCCTTGACATGCTAGTAATTAATATAAAAAACCCAAGTGCGTACTCTTTCTTCACTACTGATGTAATTAAGAGCCAACCCTAAATCAGTTGAAGCAATGTGTATATATTCAGTGCACTCCTTTTTAAAGTTTAAATCCAAGCAAAAACATTAACTACCAATTAATATCAGAAAAAATACATGTATATATACATATATGCAACTGAAAAATTTAAACCCATGCTTTTCAACTTGATGTTTTTTAGTTTTCAGAAGAGAAGGGAGTAGTCTTCAATTCTTCAGATTGTCGACGTTGAGATTCCACACATTGTCCAGGCGGAATGTTCCAATTTCTTTCGTTCTCCATGTCAGTGTGTACCCATACCCTAGTTAGCTAGAGAAAAGAACTCTTAATTAAGTTTTATTTATGCGCATGCAGCTTGCATGGTTTGAATAGAATATAACCAACTGTACGCCGTGATTTGTATTAGAATTAATTTCAGGCATGACTTCTTATTGGAAAAAATAGTTATACGTTAAAAATAATAAGTAAAATTGACACTTTTATATCATCTGTGAGACTTTTTCTATTAATCAATTAATTTTAGTAAAGTAAAATTCATATGATATCAAAGACAGCTTATATACTCTAATAAATAACTCATATTATTTCATAAATAACTCAAGTGTAAAAGTATGTTAGAAAAAATAATCTCATATTAGAAATAATGTGTAAAATTGAAATCATTATATTATTAATAAATATTTTTTAATAATCAATTGATTTTAATAAAATAAAATTCATACTTCTACCAATTGCCAAAGGCATTGTCCTGGAGGAAGAATATCTAATGCTCTTGATGGCATTATAGTAGAAATTAATATTGAAATATGACAGCTGGTCAAAACCCATCGGATCAATTCCTATTCTTTGATTGATGGGTTGCTATTATATTTGCTTGCCTAGTGATCATGCATGTTCGATTCACAGATGATTGATCAAGATTTGATTTGGAATTGAAGATGATAATTTAACGAGATGCATGATAAAAACTACCAGTGTTTCGATAATTACTGTCAGTGTGAAATCCAAAAGATAGAAGAAAGAAAATTAAAGATTGGATCACTAAGAATGGGAATAAAATTATTTCAATGGAGCGTTATTATGGTGTTGGTACCCAGTCCCATTTCAAACTTTCAGGGTCTATATTAATCATTCAACAAAGCTGTTCAGAACTGTCAATTGCCTTTATTTTTATTTATTGAGAACATGAGAAGTCATGGGGCACAGAATGTTGCCATATTTGAGTTCCAGATGCATATATTAGCTAGGTTGATACTTAGGACCACCAATATTGGTCTTGCTGCCAATAAAAAAAGATATACCAAACTCTAATTTACATTAATAAATTAAAAATAGTCATTTTATACCTTGCAGGAAACATATATAGAACATAGACAAAATTGACATCTTCCTACCCATCAATATTGTATTAGAGTAAAAGCATAGCATTTCAGCATTATATATATATATATATATATATATAGCACCAACCAAATTACAAAATAGAAACAACTGACAACACATCATTGTAGTAAGGCAATTACAAGCAATGCAACAACATACCATGTCTAAGTTGATGGATTGTCAAGTTGATATCAACCCCCTCTTCAGGTTGATCTTTGGACCTTGAATCCACAATATTTTATATATATTTTAATCAGAAGTGACCTTGAGTTTAAGTTGTAGATCATTAGTTACCCTAATTTGAAGAATTTCTAATGTAATAATTGACACCTTCACGGGAAATATCCAAAAAACCTCTATGGGATGAATGATCTTTCAAATGAATAAATATCCAATGTAAATCATATACCTTAGATCTTTATCAGTTTTCATATATTATATTCCTTCCTCAGATTACCATGGTAACCTTATCACTTGTAGTTGTACAGGTCTAAGCATATATTCTTCTACACATGCATGTAGCTTTTCTGTGATAAAAAGGAAGTCAATATGTTCACAATGAAAATCAATAGAGAAAATCCCAAAGAAAAAACAATCACCTCTTGTTTATCCACTGCTTATACAAATATTCCACATAATACAAACGAAAAAAGCCTCCGTTTATGCACCTAAATTTGTAATCGATTTGTCAACACTAATGTACACGACCAACAAGATAATGCAATTGAGATATTACACTCAACATCAAGGAAAGAAATCCTACATTCAAAAGCATGCAAAAAACAGTCACCAAAAAACAAACCAATATCGTTGTTCAACCATAAAGAACAGCATAATTTTAGATTTTCCATGTCTTGTGATATCAGAAATTCACATTCATACTTGATCGTGTTTGGCTGGATGGAGAATTAGAGTTTGCTAATTAGAAAAACATTAAACAAAATTCTTCAATTATAAAAATAAAGTAAACTTGAAAATCTACGTTGAGAAAAAAGAGACTTCTCCTAGGTTTTGGTCTTACAACAATCAATATCGAAATCTGGGGAGCATCAGTTTTATACAACAGTCATTGGTCCCAAAAAAACTTACAAAATCAAGATGAACAATTGTCTTGCAAGAAGATATGCATTATTTCTGAAAATTAAAAAGGTTCTTCTTTGTACTCTTTGAACATCTACGTAAATAAAATGCAAGACGAAAGAAATTTTTCCTTGAATATCAAAAAATTTGCATAAAAAACCTAAGTATAAAAATATCAAGATCAAACAATCTAAAGCATGACCTAAAAATCTCACTCTTCATTCATACAATTCATATAAAGAGAAATACAATATAAATATACATAGTAATGGCTGCACGATATTTCATTTTTCACATTTCCTCATTTACAGTTTTTTGTATCTACCTAAACCCTGAAGGAGCCGACTGTGGACCACCCCGAGCAGCTGCTCTCATGGCTCTTGATTGAGCCAACATTTCATCATAATTCTACACAAGGGAAAAAATTATAACCAGGTTACATAAACAACGAGAAGTGAGTTCGTACCACTCAACGAATTCTTATGAAGAATTTACCCGTTTCTCAAAAGCAGCATCACGTGAATCTATGATCTTATCTGCAATCCCGTAAGCAATGGCTTCCTGTGCTTGGAAGTATCTTGGACGTTGGATATCCTTGGCAATTTCTTCCTTCGTTTTCCCAATACCCTTGGCTAGCAATTCTATGTAGTAGTCGGTGTTTGCATCAAGCTCCTTTGCCTGAGCAAGATTGCATTATGACAAAAGATTTGAGACTAATTGCATTATGATTAACCAAATATGCCAGACATAGTCCAGCATGACTATGTAGTCATTGCAAGTACTTTGGTTCAAAAAGTGTACCTTGATCCACATATCAATTACTGCACCACTTGATTTATTCACTTTTGGTAGATAGAGCTTGGCTGCAAGGAAATACAATAAGAAACTACGATAAAATTTGTATTGTGGATCCTAAAAAAATTGTGAAAGTGGGTAGACAAATACTAGAAGCATTAGGCTGTAAGGCACGGTAGCCCTTGGCACCAAGTGATAGCAGCATTGCAGCCTGACCATATGCCATGCCACAATTTACGGTGTAAACCTTTGACTTGCAGTACTAAAGGAAAATAAAGAATGTCAGTGTCAATTATGGCAAGATGGAGCTTAATATCCAAGACTATAAATATTAATGGATTTTTGCTATTGACCATCATAAAACATCTTTATATATTGTTTCCGTTTGACCTAGCAACAACAACCAGCACTGCTAAACCCAAGGCTATAGCTAATATAGAGCAACAGGACTAGAAATAGAGAATTCCAAGGGTTCGGTCCAATAAAATGGATGGACATAAATGACAAAATTGAAACCTGTTTCAAAAAGAAGACATTCCCCCTGCAACAAGACACACAAACATCAAAATCAAAAGGTCTACAATTCCCCAAGCTGTGTCATCACTCATCTAACGAGTGAGCTCAAACTGCATCACTCATCTGACAGGGGAGCTAATGCTGTGGCATCTCTCATCTGACAGAAGTGCTAAGGAGGCTCAAAAGTGAAAGGGGGGAACGGCAAACTACAAATAAAAATTTCTTGAACCACCAAAGCGAAATAAAACTGTAAGGGCGAAGAGGACAGAAAAACTGGAACTTCACAAGTGACATAACCCATTGAGTTGAGTGTGCTTGCTAAGGGTCATCCTTTTTCAATGACAGGTCAGAAAAATGATCTGATAAATTTGCTGTCAAAGGATGCATGCTATCATCTTGTATGTAATTATTGTGCTTTTGCCTACACTCGGTAGTTCCACAGAAGGTTTTTTTTTGAATGTTTTCTAAGATTAGAAGGAACCCTCAGCTCTATCCTTAATGGAACAGAAATGACTATAACTGATATGAAAAGTGGGTACAAAAAACCTCAAATCTTTGCAATTCAAGGAGAGCAAGGAAAAAGCTGTGAGGATGGCCAAATCAAATCTGTAGACTAGGAAAGTGAAGTTCCAACATCTAATGCGTGATTAATCAGATTACAGAAAACAACAGAGTTTCTCCCTCAATTCCTTGAAGTTGGGCTTCTCAATCAGTCATTGCACCAAGACATGCAGAATGCAGTACACAATGGTCAGAGATTCAAAGATCATAGATCTCTAAATGGTTGAGATGCCAGTAAATTTTTTTGAATGCCCTTACTACTGAAGATATTTAACAATCGATAAGATGTATTATTTCAAGAGAAAACCACAAAAAATTAACCAGAGATGAAAATGCTTAAATAAATACAGAAAAGTGGAAAACATAACAAACCATTTTAGGACGAACAAAGCTTTTGTCTTACAACAATAAATAATTCCATCTGCAAATAATTACTGAAATATCAATTCAAGAAATTCCAGGGTTCTCACAGCTATTGTATCCGCAATTGCATAGGCTTCAGTTTCAGATCCAACTGTCTCCATCTTCTCATTCTGTACGTTAGTAAGAATGTATAAACAAAATCGGAAGTCAAAATTGTAGGTCATCCATATTCTACAACAATACCTGTTTAGTGATTCATGAGCAATCTTTGAACATTTCTCATCCAAAAACATACCTGAGTTCCAGATGAATTTATGTATAAGTATATTGGTTTGGAAGGATTATCATAATCCAACCACATAAGTTGTGCAACAAGAAGCTCAGTGACTGCTGGAACAATCTGTTAACATTATGAACAAAAATAGATAAATGAAAAAAACAATCTTGAGGGAAACAGAGAGAATGAGGATTTTGTATGAGTAAATCTCAAGTGGACTCACAGGCATGCCTAAGTAGCAAATTCGAGCATCTAAAAGCAGGGAAGGCAAATCTGGAGGGGCAGTTCTGGGTCTTCCATATCCCCTTGCTCCACCACGATACATGCTTACACTCATACTGTATCTAGATGATCCCTCATTCATGCCAGATTGACTCCACATCCCACCATTGTCAAGATAGTTCCTTGCAGATGAGATGCTTCCCTGTTCAAAGGATGAGATTTCAGACAATCTCTTTAAGATTCACATAGAGAATAGAGAACACATGTAGAATCATAAACAATATTCTCAAGGATCAACATTACCGGGGTGTAAAGGATAATTATGAAAAACTTGAAAGTGCATGCATACACGGTGGATGTTTGAAGCTTACAAACATAATCCTAAGTCCTATCATGACTATACATGCAAATTATTTACATGCTAATAAAAAATTTAAAAAATTGCAAACTTCAGAATTAGCAAGAACCTAATTCAGATTTCAAAAAATGCAATAATTTTCATAAAATGTTAAGAATGTTCATTCTTTAATGAAATCTTCATGCAAAAACTATGCCAATTTTTGTGCATTCTCATTCCAAACAAGTAATAACAAAAAATATAAAAAATCTATATTAAACTGTTAATCTATAAACACAAAAAATATAACTTAAGCATATTTAATCTAGGAAACCGCATCATCTACAAATCAATAAATAAGCAATATACATCATTGATAAGTATATGCCAAAATCAAATACAAATGAAATAGCTCAAAGAATTATATATTAATTTACCACAAATCTTAGGCATAACAAAAAAAAAAAAATTCAAATTGATGATACAGATTAATCACTATATTTATTAGTCAAACATGCTAAACATAAAATTCTTAATTTCATAACATTCTACGTAAATGATTGTCTTAATTGCATCTTTGAAAAAAATGTTTGTAATGATTCAAGGTGCCCAACATCATGCCTGGGCACTCGAAGAAAGGCCAAGGCAATTGTCTTTTCTGTAATGTTCAACCTTGATAACCAAAAACTACTCACCAAGCTCACCTTTTTGTAACTAGTAGGAGTGGGTGTTTCAGTGAGCCCATGGAGAAGGTTGGGCAACCGGGGGGACAGTCAAAGTCTCTGCATCACAAGCTGGAGATCTTTGTCATACTTGTCATTCCTAAAAGGAACTTGACTAAAACAACCAAAAATGCAAGTATGACCAGCTCAGTCCTTCAAACACCCAAGGCCTCCTCATGGATAATGCCCATTAATGGTTGTTCTCACATATCTTAATTGTAAATATCATTGTAGTCCTTGTTGTGATATTGTCAATCACCTAGACCTCAAACTTTTTTTTTTTGAGACTGATTTTTGAATTAAGTGTTTAAAGAGCAGCTGACCAATTCATTGACATTCTTTAACTAACCATTGACCCATGTGTTAATCTGGATTTGCTTTTGCATTCCTATACAACATGCCAGTTATTCCACCTACAGGTAGCATTCATGTGATTGAATCACCTATAACGAACAGCCCATCCAAATTTTGAAACATGATCAACCACCTAGGCGGCAACCACCCTGACAGACTAGAGTGCCATGTCACCTAGGACATTCTTTAATAACTATTTCAACAAAAGTTGGCAAATAACTAATGTCAAAATTAAAAATAACACACAAAAAAATATTCTTATTAGAGTAATTGAAAAGTATACATATAAAACAACAAAACGTATGTACCTCTGTCACTTTTTGTGATTGTCTTGCAATAGGGCTATCTTCTGTCATGAACATGTCCATTTGTGATGTTGAGAGACCATAAAGATACCTTGGAGCATTTTTGAAATTATCCATCACTGTTTAAGGCAATTGAAAAACTAAGCAAAAGATTTGAGAAGTGCATTGAAAATAATTCCAGAGCTACAAAAGAAATTTAATATTGTTGTCAAATGATAATAGTAAACTGAACTAAGTAGGTAGATCACGATGAATGGTAGCATTAAACATTGTGGCAGAAAATTTATGAACCCACGATGCCACTATGCCAGTATTTTTGTACTTCAAGAGCAAATTGCTATATCTTATATCTTTTATTCAGAGCTATAGGCTATAGCCTTGTAACCACTAAATATAGATGCTACCAAGCTGCCTATTGAAAAGGGAAAAAATATAAAGAGAAACCTATGCCACTTTTTGTATCATTGAAGACATATTGCTAATCCCAAGAACAAATTCTAAGCTAATATCTAGTAACCACCAATTATATAACTTACCAGGAAACTTGGTTGAAAATGAGAGAGATGTTTAATGCCTTCATGTGATTTTGTATGTATTTGCATTTAATTTAGGAATGGAGAGTTACAAAACTAAGTACAAGACCCAAGCAAGCTATGGTAACCAATTGAACAAAAATAGGCAGGGAATGGTGAACAGTATCAGACCCAGGCTATGGTAATCAATTGCTCGAAAATAGGCAGGGAATGGTGAACAGTATCATTCAATATTGTGCCTGTAAATATGAGCTGATCATGCCAATACCTATAACTTTAAATGACAAGTTTCTGTGTTCTAGATTATTTATTCAAGTTAAATTCTTGCAGCTACCATCACTTTGTGAGTGTTACTGAATCGCCTAGCTGAATATAGGAGCCATCTACTTTACCATGTTGTATACTTGAATCAATTATCAGTTAATTAAAAAATTTCAAACTTTTAAATTTTATAGATAAAAATACTTAAAATTAAAAATTTTAAATCAGATGGCTAAAACTTTTTATTTTTTGAAAGGGTTAAAGTTTTTGGGAAAAAATTAAAATTATATAATCTAACAGAAAATTCGATATGTATACAAATAGGAGGAATAAGATTCATGTTGCTAAACCCACATGGTAGGATTAAGGTATTATTTAATTGATACTTGCTGGTGTAATATTTAATTTCAACTCCTTTAAAGAGTTAGTTTTACCTATCAATTCATTATCATCTTTTTTGCAATTCATTTTAAGGAATCAGGTCAATTTAAATTTTCAAGGCCAGGGGAAAGTACTTTTTGAGCAGCATAAGAGGGTAGCATTTACAAAAAAAAGTCTAAGTGGGGAACAATCAATATACTTCTAACATCCAATTAGGATAATCTAGAACAGAAAAAAGAATTCGGTAGGCCTACGGTATTTACACAATATCGTTATATCAAATGCCTATATTCTCACAAATCGTGTGCCTTCAATATCCCACTTTCACAGCCATTTTCTTTTGATATAGACCAAAAAAATGTCATCATAAGTCATAACTCAGTCTAAATTTCCAGGTTAAAATTATTAATTTGACCAAAGTTCAGTTGTCTTTCCATATTTTCCCATGGATCTATAAATTCTCTGCATGTATTCTACCTTGGAATGAAAATAAAGTTCATCATCAATTCAACATTCTGGCCCATCTACAATGCAGGAATAGAACAAGTGTAATCTATCTAACAAGCATAATAAGTAGTTATTGAACTGGAAGAAAAATTTCCATCTGAACATTTGAAAGGTGGGCAAAGCTAGAAAATAATAAGCACTCAAACAGTGTAGAACATCTAGCCAGTAAGAAAATTTTTGTTACAACAACCCTGTAGTAAGCAATGCCAAATATGAGCATAACCAATAAGCAAAAAAATCTAGGGTTATCTTTGAAAATGCAGTTAAAATCACAGATTTTTAGAAAAGTTGGTTCACAAAAAGCAGTATTGTTTGCAGTATCTTGGTGATTACACAATAGGGAAATGCTTTCATGGCTTTCCATAAGCTAGTTCCGGAGCAATCAAGATGAAAGGCATATATAGATGCTTGAGTAAATAGATTGACTGAACTAAAAGGCAATGAATTAAAAAAAGGAAATGCATGTGTAACTTGACAATAATGACCAACTCATTCAACTACATGATAATGTAAACAAATGCTAATAAAAACTATAATGGATAAAAAGGTACAATATTAATGCCAACATACCATATATATGCCTTCTAGTCATATTATATAATATTGAATATCTAAGAATTTTTAACAAATGAAGGATTTTAATAGTATATATAGTTTCTTTTTCATGTTTGTAAAGAAAATGTAAAGAGAGAAAAAATTGAATAAAACTTATGTATTTGGGAATAAGAAAACATAAACTCATATATTTGCATGAAAAATTGAAAAACCGACAATCATGAAAACAAAAAGGAGAAGAGAAGAAAGTCAATAGCTGAGCACTAAGAATAGGCAAAGAAAAGGGAAAAGAAAAAGAGCAAAGGAACAAGAAAGCAAGAAAGTGATGTTAAGAAGCTAAAATAAAAAATATATATAAGTATAGAACATTAGAGAAAAATAAAACACTAGAAGAAAAAAGTAACACAATTAAAAGTATCACATTTCAACAAAGCAACCAGCGAGATTACAACAACAAGACAATGAAATTATATCAAGGATACCTACAGCGATCACCCAATTGAAGGAAACCCTCCTATCAAATTTTTGGAAAACCTCCTTCGACTACTTTCCCTAGTAGCTCAAGGCAACAAGGTGACTTACCTTGACAAGTGTGGCTAGCTCCTATCAAATTTTTGGAAAAACATTGGATATGAATTGAAACATAAAAGTTTTGTTTCCAAAGAAGGAAACACTTGCATCTTATGAGCCCAAGGGTGAGAATTTATGAGCTTGCATTCAAAAAATTAAATTGCATTTTTCTACTAAAATGTAGGCATCTATGGTTGATATAAGAGTGATCACACAGTTTAGAAGTTAATATACCACTACACAAACCACAAAAATCATTTTTGCATCAATATAATCTATCTACAACTTTTAGATGGTAATTTTATGATTTAGAAATGACTTGAAATTTGCACCAAATTGGATTAAGAGAGTACTACTAGTGCCACTTTTATTTTTTTCAAAATACATCCCTTATGTTTTCAATTAAGATAAAAACAACGCAGTGCCACCAAAAAGTGTGCATACACCCTATATGCAACACTCAACAAAATACACCACATCAACAGCTCCATAACAACCATAATAAGCAAGAGTATGCCGGGAAACACCCATTTTCACTTCTTGTAAGTTGTAGCATGTTAAGATACAGATGTTACAACTACACTAAAAATTCAAACTGATAGTGAAGATTTAATACCTCCTTATAAGTAATTAGTAGTACCACAAAATCATTTGAGTGTGACTTGATTCTAACCTAACCTCCAAAACATACAGCATCCACCACAAGTGTGTGATTGTTGGGTCCGTGACTTGACTCATCCTAACCTTCAACATCATTAGTCTCTCATCATAGTCAACTAAGAATCCCCTCAATATGTACTTGCTGAGACTTGAACCTACAACCTCTAATTTTGATACCACTTATTAAAATCGGTTGTTATCGTTACACCAAAAGTTCAAATCAATAGTAAGGAACACCTCTTTATAATTAGTCAACAGCACCACAAAACCATTTGAGTGTAACTTGACCCTAAACCAACCTCCAACACTTACGACATCACCAATCCCTCACCAAACATAGCATGACACTCCACTGCGGCAATCGGCAAAGGAACTCACCCGTTCAACAAAACGCTCGGGTTCATTTTCACACTGAAACACGAAGCAACGACACAAAAAGACACAAAACCCGAAAAAACTGTACCAGAAACACAAAAACCACCAAAAACAAGCAAGGCATCGGGCTTATAAAAGGCTGAAATGGAGACAAAACAGAGGAGAAAGCAGCAACTCACGTCCATCCTTAAGGTTCTTCTCCCGGAACTGCTTAGGTATATGGTCGAAGCTGCCGGAGGATGACTGGCACCGCCACGACGCCCCACTCCGCCTCAAGGGCCTCGGCCCCCTGAGAGGGGACAGGGGGGGGAGTGCAGAGAGGAGAAGTTTGGAGGCGCGAGGGAGAGACGCGATGTCATCGACGGAGGCGGAGGGAGGGGGCGATGACAGGAAGAGTGAGGTAGCGGCCATGGACGACGACGGAGGGCTTAGGGGATGGACCGCAGCGGTGTTCCGCGCTTGGCCGATTGTGCAGAGATGCGTGCGCAGCTCGGGGTTGATGTGGTTCGGAATTATGGAAATTCTTTTCTTTTATATTTTTGCAATTATCTCTTCTTCCAGTTAGATTAACAACGATTTTGTATTAGGAAATGCATGTAGAAAAATTTTGTGTTAGTAAATAATTTGCTTGAATGTTATGCAAAAATCATTAAATTAATCGTAGCACGTAAGCAATAAAAATGATATAAAGAGATATGAAAAATGAAAATTTTAAAAATATAAAAAAAGGAAAAAAATTAATAAAAAAAATAGAATAAATTTTGAATAAAAAAAATTAATAATAAAAAATTTTAAAAATATAAATATTATTATAAAATTAAAAATACTTTTAAAAATTAAAAGTAAAAAAGAAAAACCTTAATAAAACATATTAAATTAATCTCAACCATCGGTTCATGTTAGACACTTACACCGAAAAAATCAATAATCTCTCAGTCAACGGGAAGATCCATCCATGGCGATGCGGAGCGGTTGGGGACGTCTCTTCTGTGTACTACTGGCCGTCGTCCTCCTTGCTTGGGAATCCAGAGAAGGAGTGCGAGCAGGATGCTCGAGCACCTTACCTCCCTTGCCGGCGCCGAAGGTGTTGCCGCTCTTCTTCTCCCCCGCCAATTCTTCCCGACCCCATGAGCACGGCGATATCTGGAGGAGAGATTTGCGAAAGGAAGACGCCCACATGAGGCTCTACGACGGCGTGGTCACTAGAGGGTTGGGTTCCGGAACTCCCGCCCCTGCCCCGCTCTTTCTCGTTTGACGAAAATCCGTTCCTGCTTCGTTTTCTGGTTTTTGTTATTGAAAATCGATGTATGTGCAGGTATTACTCCACGAAGGTATACATCGGGACGCCTCTGAAGAAGTTTACACTGATTGTCGACACCGGAAGCACCGTCACGTACGTGCCTTGCTCCACCTGCAGTCACTGCGGCCTTCATCAGGTGGATTTCGTTCCTTTGTTTATCTTCCTTAAATTTTGGTTAACGCCCCTTGACTTGCTCGACATGTACGCTCTTGTTTGGCTCGTTTCTGCTCCGACACGGACCAGGGAAAGTCGGGTCGGTTAAGGGAAGGGAAGGAAAGAGCGTTGACAATTCCAATATAGATGTTGTGAAAAGCTCCCTGATCCGTGTCGGAGCAGGATGGAAGGTTAGGTTTTGGGTATCTATCACGTAGTCAGTTCTGGTGGATAAAGTGCAGTGATCGGAAAATATTATGTGGGCTTAGATACCTGACAGAGGATATTGATCTGATTTGCCCCTGGCTCACTCAAGTTGCCTAGCTTAGGATATTGATCCTAAGCTTGTGGTTGAATTGGACTAGTGTCAAGCTGAATCGAAGGGTCTCACTAGACACCTTACACCAGGAATCTCCTGCAGTGGTCAACAAGAGAATTATTGATGAGCAAAGCACATTCTAGATTCTGCTTGGTAGACCATTTTGTGAAACTGTATGGCTGTGGTGCTTCTAAGATGTAGCCTTGGATTCCATTGTATTTCTTTGAATATTGTGTCAATGTCTATATAAATAATGTCGTAAAGAAATTCATTTACACTTCATCCCGAGTTCCTTTGGTGAGCAGGGTGATTAGTTCAATAACTCTAGCTTGTTCAATCAATCTGACATGATTGATTAATTTAACAGTGGCAAAGTGGAGCCACTGTCTATGCTAGACTACCAGCAAGGGTTGACGAGGGGTAAGTGTTTTAATTTCTCCTACTATATGACAAACATTCAAGTATATTGAATAACTCTAACCTCAATAGGGTCCATGAAATGTATTGAGCATCATTGAGGTATCCACTGTGTTGACCAATTGAGGATTAGGTGCTTAGCTAGTATGTGACTACATGTTACTATTACATGCATTGCATGTTCTAGGAAAGGGTGATTCTCCTCCCCCTGTCTTTATTGATAGGCATCCAAGGAAATAGGTCTCCCATTAGAGGTCATTGTTAGTCAGGCACCAGCCTTTCTAATATGGTGATAGTTTCCTCTCAGTGTGATCTAGGTAGATGATAACTGTCCAGTGCAATAGTAAGTCTCCCTATTCCATTAGACTGCTTTCACTCTCTTCCTCGATACTAAATCATTTTCTTCTTCTAACTAGCAATGCAGAATTGTGATTGGAGTACGCTTCTTAAATCAGGTTGTGGCTTGCCCAAAACTCGTCATAGATCATCCTTTCCTTACATATGTGTAGTCTATATGTTGGGACAATGAGTTTGGTTGGCATGATCATCTGGTGGTTGTCAGGTAATTTTAATCACCTTCATGAATTTACTGGTCTAGAATCTACCACACTCTCTAGCTTGATCTTCTGATGTGAAAGGTTGATTAGTGGTTGACTTTTGTGTATCTATTTGGTTGATCTTGAACTCCTTGTAGAATTGTTTCAAGTCATGACTTGCGAACTGTTTCATTGTCTACCACCAAAGATAGATGATAGTAGAATGTGATAGATAATATTTTTGAAGATGAACACCTTAGTCTTCTGATTGGTTTCACATGTCACCATCTCAGTCTCCACCCATTTCATGAAGTAGTCAAACCCAATAATCAGCCATAAAGAAAGGGTTGACCAAATTTAAGTCTATAATCAAACCCAATAATCACCTAAGTCTTTTGATTGGAGGCTTTTAGTAAAGGATCGACCACATCAAATGAAGATTTAGATTACATAAATATTTTACTTATTGAATATATAAAATTCATAAAAATAAAATTACTTAAAAAGGAAAATGCATAAGAAAAATTCATAAATAATATTTATTTGTGAAATATATATCATTTATAGTATATGTAGCATTATAAATAAAATTTATATCTAAAACAAAATATATACACGTACATACAAATCTATATATCTATTTGTCTATTAATATATCTATTATATGCACACCCACATGCACCCATGTGTGCACACACACATCACTTCCCACCCATGGTCATTGTTGCACTTTGTCCATGTGTCATGTCTATGTTGGATTCCACATTTGAGGTTTGTCACATCCTCTCTTTATTAAGAAGTCATATATATATATATATATATATATATACAGGGTCCCCACTTATAGAAAATTGATTTTATAGGTGTTCTAATTTGGAATTGAGGAGGGAGGTGAAGAGGTTTAGAAGAGAAGAAGAGAAAATAATGAGAATCAATTTTGTTGTATTTTCAATCATTAAATTGAACATTTATAGAATCAATTTTCTATAGGTATCACTAGAAGATATTATCCTATATATATATATATTTGTATGTATGCATGCATGCATTATGCATGACCCATAAGCATGGGTTGCATTCGAGAACAACTTTTTTAACTTCATGAGTAGTATAAAGTGATTTTTGTAGATTTTCTTTCCAAACGTCATTTGCCTACATCAATCGTCGAGCCACTCTAAGTGATGTTAATGTTAACATTTTATTTTTTAATATTGATGTGAATGGATGTTAATGTTGAAATTATATTTTTTAATGTTGATCTAATTAGATGTTAATGTTGAAATTGTATTTTTTAATGTTGATGTGATTGGATGTTAATGTTGAAATTGTATTTTTTAATATTGATATAATTAGATGTTATGATAAGATTAATATGAAAAAATTGTCTCGAGAATCCACCCATGTCATCATAGATTTGGGAGTGGCTTCCCAAACGAAGCCATGGTTTAAGGTTTAGACATTGTTATCTTGAGGGCTGACCTAGAATGACCTATAGGCATGGTCATGTTCACACATGACCTATAACCATTGTATGCGTAAACACAATTTGGACATGACTTAATTAACACTTATAGGTTACCTTCATGATCATGAGGAAAAATAAATATGTAATGAGGCACTTGACACTGATTTTATTTTGCTAATCTAGATTGCTGCATGATGATAAATATTGTTGAATCATAAGTTCTCCAATTGAACCTGAAAATCAGTAATGACTCCATTTTATTTTGAGTGGATATAGTTATATGATTTGAATGTGTGTTTTTTACTTTGGTCTGTTTTCCCCATAGGATCCAAGATTCCACCCTCATTTATCAAGCACATACAAACCATTACAATGTGATATGTCATGTACCTGTAATAAGGAAAAAAACCAATGTATGTATGAAAGAAGTTATGCGGAAAGGAGTTCTAGCAGTGGTGTTCTTGGTGAGGACTTTATATCTTTTGGTGACAATAGTTCTCTTAAGCCACAGCATATTGTGTTTGGCTGTGAAAACAAGGAAACAGGTCAGCTCTTCAGTCAACATGCTGATGGAATAATGGGACTGGGCCGTGGTCACCTAAGTATGATGGACCAACTAGTCAAGAAGGGTGCTATAAGTGATTCATTTTCATTATGCTTTGGCGGAATAGATACTGGTGGTGGTGTAATGGTCCTTGGTGATGTTCCTCCTCCAGAAGGCATGGTTTATTCTCATTCAAGTCCCACTCGTAGGTATGATTTTAAAATATTTGACAACTTTCCTCCTTCTTTTTTTCCTTTGGTGCTTCTGACACATTTAATCTAGTCTCTGGATGTTGACAGTCCATATTACAATTTAGATTTGAAGAGCATATATGTATCTGGACGTCCATTGCATCTGAAGCCAAGTGTATTTGATGGCTCTCATGGAACCATCCTGGATAGTGGAACTACATTTGCCTACTTGCCAAAAGAAGCATTCATAGCATTTGAAAATGCTGTAAGCTCTCTCTCTCTCTCTCTCTCTCTCTCTCTCTCTCTCTCTCTCTGTTTGTCTGTCTGTCTGTCTGTCTGTCTATCTATTTGTCATCTATATGAAGTAAGTTATCAAATCTAATTGTTAAGTGGCTCTGGCAAGCCTATCACTAGTGTTTTGTTTGGACAATAAGGGGAGGAGAACTGAAAAATGTTTTAAAAATGGGATGAAAAGAAAGTCGTTTGCTCCCATCATGTTTGGATATGTAGGAGACAGTTGGAGAGGATGTATAATCATGTCAGCATCATATGCCTTGTTGCATGACACTAATTTTTCTTTTTTGTTGTTTCATTTAAAGATAGTTGAAGTGTCACAAAAATAGCATCACATGCTTTCTTTATACAACCCTCCAAGAATGAATATTTAGGGTTGAAATATAACATCCGATTCTCACATTAATTATTTAATTATTCAGCTTTAATGCTTTAGTAAAACACTGATTAATGTGAACATTGAGCCTAGAACATTACATATAAATATATCTTATATCCATATATAAGTGTGTGCCAAAGAAATTATCATTTCAGATTTTTAACATTTTAGATATAATTCTTTTATAATGTAAATATTTTACAAAAGTGAGTGCGAACAATATCATGAAAGCTGTATAATTATATATGTAATGAGAAATAAAAAGTCAACTGATTTTTTACATAACTATCAAAATTAGTTTGTTGAAACTCATCACTTATCATTCATGAAGATAAATGTATACTGTACAACCAAAAACTATATCATATTTTGCCTAGTAATGTTGGCCGTGTTTTATAAATAATGAAACTTCCATTATTTCCAATCTTCTGTCATGCCAATGATACAATGCCTCTGTGAAATTTGTGGTCAACTTTAGATGTCCTTCTACTCTTTATTAATAGTTTCCTATCACAATCCAACTTAACATTCTCCAACTACAGTTAAGTGTGATCAATAGTTATGATGCACCATTTAAATACAACACTAGGAAAATTGGAATTCATGTACTTTATTAACATGCAGAAATGTAAGACAACTTACATTGATATTGCATATAATTTGTAGAACAGTCACAACTAGCTACAACAAGTAAGCCACAATATGAAAGAGCATTCAACTAAAATATTGAGATTTGGTTCTGATGTATTGTATATCCTATAAATTTCTCTTACATACGTACGTTGAAGGGTAAAGCATTTACTAATTTAGTCTAATGAGCAAATTATATTTTGAAGTATAGCAGTGTGTTTCATGTAAATTACCACAAAATGCGAAAACATGCAAACACTAATTTTGACTTTAGGAGTATTAATAGGAGGACTAACTATATGCTTAAGACTAAAATACTTTAATATATGTAATTCTTTGTTAAAACTCCTGCTAATTACCCATTTGAATTTAATAAAAGAATAAGTATGCTTATTTTCTAATAATATTTGATGGACCAATTAAGTACTACATCTTATTGCAAAATAACTCAATATGCTTTTTTGTACAGATTTATTTATTCTGATAATAGATGCATTATTTTGTGTAAAATAACGTATGATGTCATTATTTGATTAACTTCCATGATTTATACAGTTCAAGCAAAGTAGCTTTAGGTTATTGTACCTGAGAAGCTAATTTACCAATGATTCAATGGTTATGATTTTCAACTAGTGCATTGAAAGGACGAGGTACAGCATAACATCAGTTGTCATAATAAAGATTTAATTATTAAATTTGGAAGGTTCACTATAGACACAAATTCAAGAGATGGGTGAGGTTAACACTTGCTTGATGACTTCTTTAATAAAATATTGGCGGATTTTATTTGTCATACTATGGGATACATAATGATGGAGTTAGTTCTCTTCAAAATTAATGGTCTTTGATATCCTTTCTGTTATCAGCACTTTTCTTGATATTATTTTTCAACATCCTAATAAAAATTTTGATGATAAGAAAGAACATACAGATCTTATCAACTGAACATTCCTGAATCCATCCACTTCAAACTAAAAGTTCTACTAGAACTGTAGAAGTACCTAGATTCCTACAAATTGTCATGATCTCTGTGTCCATTCATTTGAACAGTGACGAATTTATTGTTCCTGATTGACCATTCTGATGCTTTGCTTTAAAATTACAGCGAAATGTTTCATGATGAACACCAAGTTTGCATCATTTTCTTGTAGTCTTTATTTCTCACGATGATTTTAGTACTATAGGCATTTGTGATTTCCATCTAGCATAATAATTTTGTTAGCCATCTGCATAAGAGCTCACTGTTTCCCTGATGAATCTTTTTTTCTGTCAGATAATCAAACATCTAAAGTCTCCAAATCAAATTCCTGGTGCAGATCCCAAAATCAAGGATGTTTGCTTTTCAGGTTTTGGAAGGTAATTGCTCATTTGTTGGTTACAGAGTCCTTCCATATTTTCTCTTAACTTGTTGATTATATTATCAGTGATGTATCCAAACTTCCAAAGTCATTTCCAGATGTTGATATGGCTTTTAACAATGGACAAAGAATATCATTGTCTCCTGAAAACTACCTGTTCCGGGTAATTTAGCATTTGGCCATTTTTCACTTCACTTTGCAATTGCCATTTCTTTGAAATGCAAATATACTAAACCATGCTTTGACCTCATTCATGAAGCATTCAAAAGTTCCTGGTGCTTATTGCTTGGGGATTTTTGCAAGTGAAAGAGATTCTTCAACTCTACTAGGGGGTATATATTGTACTGAAGTCATATGATTTGGTTTCTTAATAAATTTAAACTTGAAATATTTCAATTTTTTCTTTTTTAGTAGTGGTTATTCAAAAATCATAATTTCTTAATGAACTTGCATCATTTTTCGAGTAGTATTCCTTGAATCAAGAGAATTTAATATAAGTAGGTATCATGGATTTACATGTTAGATATCATGGTCTAATTTGTTGATTTGAAAGTTCAAAAAGACAAAGTTGATGCACAAGGTTCTCATCAATGTGAAGTCTATGGAGGATCTAATTGTATGCAACTTTATCTTTGTTAAATGGAGATGTTGTTTCTGTACTCTTGTCTCCTCCAAGTTACAATGGAATAACTTTACTGATGTTTCAAAATTTACCCTCTAACGTGAATGTCCAAAACAAAAGAAATTTTTTTGTTAAAAGGCAGTTATGAAATCACAAAATGTAGAGGACTTTGTATCAGTAGGTATTCTACTTGATGTCTCCAAAGCTTTGTGCTGGTAAGTTGGATTCATCTATACTAGATTCCTAGGTAAGAAACACTTTTTCTTGAACTTCCACACAGGCTATTTTTTCGTCCTTACATCATATTCTTTAGTTCTTTAAGTTTTATGATATTGTTAGCTTGAGAAAATGGGAAGTAGGCATTTTTCTACTTGTAGAAACAAGAAGCGGAAAATGTTATTCACGTAATAGTGGAATACAACCTCCAATTTATGAGAGTACACAAGGTTGGTCAATAAGTAATCTATTATTTATCCTATCAATAACCCAAGCTTGGTCAATGTTGCATTACTACCAAGAAGCAAGAACTTGCATTTTAATGAAAAGAAGCTAACCTAGTCCACGAGGCTCTCACTAATGTAGAATTTGGGGAGGGTTTAATTGTATGATCTTATCCCCATAAATGGAAAGGCTGTTTTCTAGAATTTGAATCCATGATCTTTAGGTTACAACAAAGCAGTCTTGCTATTACATCGAGACTTTTTAATAAATAGAAGTGGTCCCCATGTTAACATATATCATCCCATAACCATATTCAAATGTTTAAGAGACATCCAGTAGTTGTACAATAACAAAAACAATAAATCAAACCATAGTCTCAACTCTCAACTACATGAATCCGTTTCTTCCAAATATTTCTATCCATTTCCTACAATCATTATTTTTATTTTTTACAAAAAGTTACCATTGCAGGAGAAAAAGCCTTATTACTGTTGAAAGAAGAAAATATCTCCATTTTCTCTAGGAATAGATCTTCTAATACACACATCTGTGTAGTTTATAGTTTTAAATTGAAACCATCATAAAAGTGTTGGTTCTTTAGTTCTAATCTTTCTTTCAAGAAAGTTGATCTGTTCTTGTCTTTCATCTTTGTTTCCCTTAGATGTAAATGCAACTGTTTCTTTGTCATTTGCATTCAAATGCATATAAATGACTCTTCTCAATCTCCATTTTGTTGTTCTATAACAGGAATCATTGTTCGCAATATGCTTGTATCTTATGATCGTAAAAACAACAGAATTGGTTTTTGGAAAACTAATTGCTTGGAGTTATTTGAGAGAATCAATGACACGCAAGTTCATTCAGAACACAATAATTCAAGTACTGTAGCTTCACCTCCAGCTCCTTCAGAACATCAAAGCTCAACTACAGGTAATTCACAAAATTACGGCCACACAGGTTGTCAAATTTTCATTTGCAAATGCCACATACATATGAAGTACATGTTTACCATTTTTTAGAGTTGCTTGGCCTTGGAGGGTATTAATTGGCGGCTTAGACATGCATGTACAAATGAAAATAATGCCAATCATGTACATTTTCACACAAATGCAATACATAATACTGGTCACATTGATATAGTTTAGGCTTCACATTAAATTCACTGAAGGAAAGATGGGAATATGTAAATGGATACCATTACCTTGAGATGATATTTATTATTATGCAGATGGTCAATTCATGATATTAGATCTACATTCTAGTACTCAGAATACTTGTTGAATAGCAGCTTCAGCATCAACTATCTTGACCATAGTTCTCCTTCTGTGCTTGAATGCTATCATAAATATATATTCACTCAGATTCTGTTGACATGTTTTCCACCTGATAATGTTAGGGCTGCAGAACTTGCTTTTGTTAGAGTCTGGGGTCATGTCACCAAAAATCCAGTTTGTATGATACTTCTCTTTATTTGTTTGGGAAGAAGCTCTTTCCTGGAGTCCTGTTGGATTCCAAATCCATCTTAGGCAATACATGTTATGTGGGTTATCTTGTGTTATGTGGGTTATCTTGTGTCATGTTGCACACTTCAGTACAGAATTAAAATCATTTGCTCACTCTCTTTAATTTGCAGATACTCGAATCAGTTTCATCCGATTGGATATATACTTCAGCATTAAATATTCAGATCTGGTGTCTAATGTTATGGAACTAACTGTAGTTATGTCACATAATTTAGGAGTTAATGTTTCACAAGTAAGTACATTTATTTAGAATTTTATCACGTGAAGTACTTCTTGCTGGGTTTTACTGCGTCTGTAATTTATTTGTATACAACATATATGCCTATCATGACGGTGGAAGTGGGTGCAGATTCAGATATTAAGTATCACATCCACTTCTGAAGGAAATGGTTCTATCATTAGATGGAAAATTTTACCAAGAGAATCCACTGGTTTTATTTCTAGTTCAACAGCAAGGGTAAACTATGTAGATAATTTAAATGTTTTATTCTAAATATTATGTCTTTGTTCGTTGATAATGTTTCATTTCCAAATAACTTGTGTTTTCAGGCCATTGTTTCCCGCTTAACTGAACATACTTTTAAACTACCTAAGAAGTTTGGAACTTATCGGTTGCTTGATTGGAAACTTGAGCCATCGTCCAGAAGGTTTGGTTTTTTATGTTTATTTCTTGCTGACGCTGCCCTTTTCTTATTTTCAGTACCTCTTTATTTACCTAAAATATTCAATTTTCATATTCGTAATTCATTCTGTTATCCATTCCATTTCTGTTTTGTGATATTGTGATTGATATGCCAATTTTTTCTGTACCATCAGTGCTTCACACGTCTCTATATGATTCCATTATAATTGTATAATGCCACCTGATGACTAAGCGAACTATCAGGGATAAAAGGGAGATTTATTCATTAGACTATTAAGGAATATACACATGCAAATATGCACACTCACCTCAGAGTATGACCTATCTTTTCCCTCGAAACTACCATTCTAAGGGAAGATGTGTCTTAATTATTGAATGGTGATCTGATGCATAACTAAAACCACTCATATACCATTAGTAGCTTTCATTAGGGTGGGAAAAGTAATTCAAAAAATTATTTAATTACATTCAAAACCTGTAGTTAACTTTTTTGGGTGATAATTCCTTTTCTATATGCATTCATGAATACATATATAGTGACAAATATTTATATATATATAGGGACAGCTTTAACAAGGCCACCTCATTTTACTAAAAACAATTTGACATTTTGTGTTTAGAATGAAATACTAAAATGTTATAAAAATAGTAGCTTTAAAAAATCTAAAATAATATTAGTAAAAAATGTTTAAGCAATATTCAAAATTTTGACTTATCAATGGAAACATGAAAAGGAAAAACATTGTGTCTTAACAAAATTATTGTGTCAACATCAATTTTGATCTCGTGTCAACAAATTGAAAAATTGATACATGTTGGCAAAATTTCACCAACATATGCTGATGTTTGATTCAATGCTTTGGAAAACATATTAAATTTAAGATATCAATTCTAAAGACTTTTAATGGCACATTACTAACCTTGTTGGTTTTATCCAGATCAATGACAAGAAAATCTATTCTTAATAAACTAAACTTTTGCTAAAACCACAAATAATGGAAGTAGAAATTCCATTATTGAAATTCTAGAATTTTCAAAGAGGGAAATTCCCATTTCTATTTAGGGGATTTCCTTAAGATTCCATTTGGTTGACTATAATTTTACATACAATACAATATATTAAATTAGATTCCTTAATTAGATTACAATATTTGAGTTTTTATGATTATGATAATTGAAATTTGATTATAAGAAATTTCATTCCTTGGATGACACATGACTTTGAATGATGAAATTGATTTTTTACATAATCTAATTACTTGTTTTATGTGATCACTTACCAAGCATCTTAGTCTAGTTAATTATTGTAAACCCTTATTACATTTTATGTAAAATTATGTCAACCAAACAGGCAAACATATACTAACCGGTTATGCGAGAAGTATTGGGATGAGAAATCCCTGTTGTAGCTCTTTGCGATAATTGGGATGAGAAGTACAACCAAACACCTTATTCTGGTTATATTTTCATAGCATTTCAAAGTAACAGAACACGTCAGCATAGCTGTTTCTCCTGAACTAAAAAAAATTTAACTTTGAAATGCCACAATCCAAAAGCATAGAATTGTGATAAGTTCTGGAAAATCAATGTAGATACACTAGTAAATCCCTCAAAATAAAATCCCCTTAAGCATTATTTATGAATCTAATTTCTAGGTTGCAGTTGGTTTCAAATTCCAACATCCAAAGACTTTTTGGAAGCGGAAGACATGTACTTTCGTGCAGCGACTGCAGTTAATATTTTTGCTCAATCTTATGCAAGGTTTTTTGTACAAGCAGCTTTTCCGATTGATATCTTTGTTATCTGGTGTCAGTTATCGTCAAGTAAAGCAAGAAAGCTAGCAGATATTAACATTTAGGCTGCATCTTGAACCATGGTTCTACCACTGCTTCTCCAGAAAAATGATTTTGTTCAAAACGTGTTTCCAAATACACCAAATGGTTCCAACTTTTTGGGAAACATAGGCACACAACTTCTGCAATTTCGTTTAAATTTAATACTTTTTAAAGAGTTAGTGAAACTGTGAGGATCAGTTTTTGGAGAAGTTATGAAAATATTATCTTATATTTTCAAATCAGTCTTTATAGTTTTTTGTATTTATGAAAAATCACTGAAAAGTTGCAAACAGTATTACTTTTCAATAAATTAATCTTTTTTAATGCTATAATTCCAGTTTTCTTAAAGCTATAATTCCAACTTCAGTTTTAAACATAGCTTTTAGGCACAATTGGAATTAGGGTTCCATCATAGTTTTTAGAAAAAATGTTTTTCCTAAATATTTTTTTCAGATGTACAAAATGATTTCAATGTTTTTGGAAATGTAACTTTTACACTTCAGTTCATTTTTTGAAAACATTTGCCCTACACTTCCAAGAATGTTATCATAACTGTTTTATATTAAAAAATACCAAAAAATTATAAATAAATAATTCTGCTTTCTAATAATCTTTTTCTAAATGAAATTGTGTTCCCAATCACAATTCTAACCTTTTTAGTCTGCTATCATCAGTAAAAACCATAACTATAGCTGCAAACTAGATATTTATTAGCCAAGTTTTCTGTTGAATACCGTTTAGTTCTCACATTAACAAGACCCCTGTTGATGCCATGCCATAGTTTTTCTTTTCCCAAACCATGGCTGACATTGTTGCATCTTGGATGAGTAACTTTATACTGAAGTTTTTAGTCTCAGAATTCTTCATTTGTTTCCCGAAACATGCAGAACATGGTGGCAAAGACATATTTTGGTGGTCTTGGGAACATTGTTGGTGTTGATCTCTGCTGCTTCAGTTTTTCTCGTTTGGTACTGGTACAGGCGTAGACATGGGCCGGGCGCTTACCGACCTGTAGGTGCTCCTTCTCCTGTTCAAGAACTCCAACCTCTCTGAGTTTGGTACATTCCAACGATTCATACTTTACTGATTTAAAAGTTCATTACTGGCAGCTTTCAAAAGTGAAATTATAGACCACAGAATGGTAAACCCATTTTCTCCTATTTTTTTGAGGTTTTATCTTTCGCACATTGTGATCACACATGTAGATTGTCATGTGATCGAGTGATCTTCTCATTGCGGAGAAGTTATATCCAAGATCAGATGACTGCTGCAATTGTTTCTTGCCATTCCTGTGAAATTACTGAGCGGACTATTGAATTTCGTAGCATACAAGGATTTCAGATGTAATTCATCGAAGGTTTACGTTTGCGGATTAAACATTTTGGCTCACTTTTTTCACGGCATATACCGGAGAAAAATGAAAAGCACTCTTTCATGGTTTTTTTTTTTTTTGAGCGACAGAATTTCCATGGTGCTTGTTGGCATCATAGAATGGGATAATTGTTTTCAAGTTCTCATTATTCTATCTGTGGTTAACGTTTCATTTATTAACAAAATTTTAGTTCCAATTTTAGTCCTAACAAATGATACTAGAATTAAAATTAATTTTATAAACGATATTAGAATTATATAGTAAATTATGAAATAAAAATTTACATACAAGATATTGTGCCAACACATGAAAAGTTAAAATTGGTAAAATAAAGAAGGTTTAAGTGTGCGATAAAGTTTACACAATAATATATGACACTACGTTCTCATTTGTTTTAAATTTTATTTTATTTTACATTTATGTATTATTATTATTATTATTACGTGAAGTAAAAAAAAAAAGTTTAATAAAACAAACAAAACATTGTACATCTGGATGCTTGCCGGCAAAATCCGGCTTTGGATCCGATGGAGGAGACGCCGCACATTACATCATGCACTTTTTCTTTTCTTTTTTTCATGCACGTTTTGTCTTCCGATAAGCAGACCGTGTCAGTGTGGACGTGAGGCACCGAATGATAAATAATTAAATAAATAAATCATTAGGTATATATTAATAAATCCAAAACCCATAAACAAATCTATTTTTTTCCCTTCCCTTTTCAGACGCCAGTGCCGTAACCGGGAGGACGCCACGGACTCCAGCTCACCTGGTCGTCCTTTTCCGACGACTGGCGTTAAATTAATCGGGTCGTCCGTCGTCAGCGACGACGACGACGACGGCCTGGCACTGGTGTTGATTCGCTGTAGACATACGTCCTCCGGGCAGTGGATTGGAGGAGGTGGGAGGTGCTCGCTCCTTCCAGAACCTAATCGCGTCTCTTAAAACTGGCTTAATTTTAAAAGCTTAGATTTTTTGTAAATTTTAATAAAAATTACGAGTTATTGAGACATTGAATTAGAACATTTATTCAATTTTTTTTGATTTTATATCGAATCAAATTTTTGAGACCTTATTTAAAACGAGTTCTAATAATTTTTGAAGTTAAATAGAATAAAAATTAAAATAAATAAAATAAATAAAATTAATGTTACGTAGTAATAACGTTAAAAATTTATATAAAATTAATATATATATATGTGTGTGTGTGCAGTGGTGTAAATATTGACCTTATTTGTTTTCACATTTTTCATTATCTATTTTTATTTTTCTTTATAATAATATTTTATCAAATAATTTTAACATTTTATAATAAAAAATTATATTACAATACTTACATTATAAATTATGTAATTCTTTAATATAATTATAAATTTTATCTTATCTAATTTTACTTTTTAAACAAAAGAAAACTATGGAAATTTTGTGTGATGCACGGAAAATTTGATAGATCTGTAGAATTGACCAGCAGAATGACAAGAACAACACTCCTTTGTTCGACACGGAACAGAAGAATACACACGCACATCACTCATGATGCTCACGGCGGTGGCGACGACGACGACGACGACGACGAATGGTAGGATAACAAGCAAGCGAAATCGAACCAACGAAGACAAATTAAAGAAAGAGCGAAAAGCAGCGAGCAGTGGAGCGAATGCAATGCAACAGGAGTAGCAGCGGTGGTTGCTCCGGCGGAAGGTCGTCGGGGGGGAATTAATGATCATGGGCACTTGGGTTTGTTCTTGCTGGAGAGCATGTCCCTGTAGCAGGGGCACTCGTCCTTGTTGCCGTAGGTCCCGGAGGGCACGCAGTTGCAGCGGCTGCAGCACATGCCGCAGTACTTGAGGCACCTGCCCATCATCCCCGCCTTAGCGCACCGGACCTTGCACTTAGTGTCGCAGAACGCTGCACCACAAAACACCATCACCTCCTCACATATGCATAATCGTTTGTTTCGCAAATAAAAGAAGAGCGAAACCACATTTAATGTGTTTGATCTTTTGCCACTCGATCTGGTTATCGTGCATGTGTACCTGATCCCGAAGCTTGGGAATAAGAAGAAGACAGACACAGAAGAAGAAGAAGAAGAAGAAAAAGGCCCGAGGTGATGGGGAGGAGTGGTGGGCTCTTCATGGTGATGCTGGGCTTCTTCTAGCTGTGACGGTGCCTTCATTTATAGGAGCTGCTTGAGGGGCTGCTAGAGGAGGATGGGTTGGAACTGAGCTGGCGGCAGTGGAGTGAGAAGATGATCGACGATGAGTTGTGCAAGTAATTGGTAATTCCTGCATTTTCGATGTCAATGAACTCAAAAATGAACAGTTACAAGAACACAATTCGCAGGATTGAAGCATTTTGCATTGGAGTGCTCTGCACTGCGCGCCAGGGTCCAGACCACAAACCCATTGAAGCGCCGGAATCGGTGGTTGGGCCCTCTCCCCAACCCCACGTGCCTTGTCTTCTACCCGCCACTTTGACTGACTGTAATATTCAGTTTTTTTCAACTTTTAAAAAAATTATAATTATAATTAATTTTATGAATAAAATTAAAATTAAATAATAATTTAAGTAATAAAAATTTATATAATAATAATATTATTAAAAATAATTTTAAAAGTTAAAAAAAAATACTGCTCATATCGCAGTTGTTGTTTTACTCGAGATTAGAATGACCGTATATATATATACATTATCATATGCTGTTTTGACGAATTTTCCTTTCGACGACGATTATTATCATTTTGCAAGCGCTTATGGTGTTAGAATTCAGATTCAACATTGCCACTGCTACGATCCCTATCTCAATCCCTTCGATTTCATTTGTCTGGCATGTTTGTAAGGTAAATTAAATTTTACGATAAAATATATAATAATATTAATTTAATTTTATAATGAGGGCACGAGTTCTGTAGGCGCCTACAGAAGTCACTTCTGTAGGCGTCCGTCGAACGTAAGATCGACGGTTGAAATTGAAAAACTTAAAAACACTCTCTCTCATGCACGTGAAATTTAAAAACACACTCTCTCATGTCGCAGGTAAAATTTAAAAATACTCTCTCATCAGCAGATGAAATTTCAAAACACTCTCTCTCATGCAGCAGGTGAAATTTAAAAACAGTCTTCTTTAAAAGAAAAAAATTCATTCACGTACGTATAATTAATTTTTCATTAATTACGAATACGGTGATTAAATTTGAAAGATGTTTGTGGATTTTTTTTATCTTAAATATTAGGGTGAAATTTTTTAAAGATAATTTGATTTTAACTGATTATTTTTAAAAGTTATTTTCATTAAATATTTTAAAACCCTCACTTTTCAATCGATTATTTTCCATGTGTCGTTGTGTTTAATTTCACGTGTGACTGTTAAAACGCAGGTCTTAAAATTTCATGTGACATGTAAACTATAGCCCTTCGAATATTATAATTAAAACGCCAGTCTTTTAATTCAACCGTCCGGTCATTTAAGCTAAAACGCCGCTTCTCTCATCACGTGTGAACTTAAAATTTCACGTGACATATAAACTATAGCCCTTCGAATATTATAATTAAAATGCCGGTCTTTTAATTCAACTGTCTGGTCGTTTAAACTAAAACGTCGCTTCTCTAATCACGTGTGAACTTAAAATTTCACGTGACATGTAAACTATAGTGCTTCGAATATTATAATTAAAACGCCGGTCTTCTAATTCAACTGTCTGGTCGTTTAAACTAAAACGCCGCTTCTCTCATCACGTGTGAACTTAAAATTTCACGTGACATGTAAACTATAGCGCTTCGAATATTATAATTAAAACGCCGGTCTTTTAATTCAATTGTACGGTCGTTTAAACTAAAA
>JAMKPZ010003220.1:0-46053 GCA_024699675.1 Amphibolis antarctica
TTTTCAAATTAATATAATTTTTAAGGTGAGAAATGACTCATGTTAGTTGAGTTAAGAGTACAGGTCGTCAAGAAATGACTCAGGAGGTATATATTATTAATTCTAATTAACTAATAAGAAATAATTTATAAGCGATATAAAAATTTCAAAACTTTACTTGTGATTTTGATATGTGACTATTTCTTTGGATACACATTATGGGCGGCTTCTCGATCTGACGACCCACTTGCCGCTGCTTCGTCAAGAAAGGAAGAGAAGAAAAGTGTGGTGGTGGTGGTGATGGTGTGGTTCTTGTTCCGGCAGGTGGGACGAGGCAGATGTTAAAATTTTATATTAAAAATAATTAATATTTAATAATAAGTAAAAGTTGCATTAATATTAATATTATATCAGCATTATTATTAATTTATTATCTTAATATTAAATTAGAAAAAAAATTAAATTTATATAATTTAATTGAAGAGTCGGTAATAAATAGGAATACCTGAAGAAAAAGACCTGTATGGTTAAACGGGTTGTGGTGATATTCAATTTTAATAATCAAATATTATAATAATATTACGTAGCAATGATTTTAATATTAATATTTCATATAAGGTAGTTAATTACTTTTTCTGGTGTTTAAATTTAAGTTATTTTTTCGTGTATATAACTTCTTGGTCAATTTTATAACATTTATAACTTCTTGGTCAATTTTAGATATTAGATAAAATTAAATATAAAATTAGTTTCGTAAATAGAATTAAAATTATATAGTAATTTAGATAATAAAAATTTATATAATAATAATAATATTAAAAATAATTTTAAAAATTAAAAAAAAGTTAAAATCAAACGAATTGAAGTTGAAGAAATTAAGGATAGATAAGAAATTACCAAAATCTAGTAAAAAACTAGGGATAGATAAGAAATTACCAAAATCAAGGGGGAGAAGCGACAAAAGGTAGATGGAAGGCGGAAAAATTGGACTTCGCCCTATAAAAAATCAGCGGCAGCTGCCCCGGGTCTTCTCTCCGCCTTCTCCAGCCTCGTCGCCGCTCTTTCACTCCGACGCTCTCGTGTGATCGCCCTCACGATTCCAATGCGCTGATCCACCCGTGAGTCTCTTTCATTCTCCTCCCTGATCTCTCTTTCTCTCTCTCTGTGTCGCACATTTACCTCTTGCTGATTTCTTGCTTTTCTTTGTCCGTGGAATTTGGTTTTTGTTTTGTTGGATCTGCGGTGCTGGGGCCAATTTATCGTTGGGGTATTGGTTTTTTTATGTTCACGCGCTATTCAGGGACTCAGCGAGGCGCGGAAAAAATGCAAGTTATTGGATTTCGTGACTGGTAAGCTCTGATTCTTCGCGGCGGGGGGGGGGGGAGGTTATCGGAATTTCGGGATGCTCGTAGACTGTGCACTAGTCGTATTTGATTTTTGCATTTGACTTTTATCGCACTTGAGCTTCGACATGCTCTTTTTCATTTGTACGAGCAAGAACATCATTGTTCTAGCACCCATTTGATTCAACAATCAAAATTCGTAAGTTCGTGTCGTCTACTGATGATCGTTTAATATGCAGCTTCAAGGTTCCGCACATTATACGTACAATTGAGTGCGATTTTATTACTTATTTTTTCTTGTTTTGGTTTTTTTGTTTGGATGAATCCTGCATTCTTATAAGCTGTTGGGTATTTCTTGGATCATATGAAAGTTCTAAAACTTTCACATGATTAACAATCGATATGTGTGCTACCGATAACTGCAATCTGTGGGATATTTGGTGATGCCTTGCAATCTATATGTTGGATGAGTATGTCTTGTTCATTTTATTCCATGCAACTCTTTTTATTTGAGCCCTGTTTAAGTGTTCTTTCTGAATCAATTTTGAATATTCTTTTCAATAGGCTGGGTGCATTCTAGGTCTAGCATATTTTCTGGAGAGAAGTTTGTGCGGAACATACAGGTCAGTTGGCTTACAGATTTTAACACTCACGATGATGCACTTATTAGGACATGATAAATTTCTGTCTATATTGTGTTAAGAGTTTCTGTGTATGGAGTTTGGTATGTTATATGAGTTATGATCTTTTGTTTGGTAGGAGATGAATATATTTTTGCCATTATCATCCAAGTATTTTGTCTTCAGCCTACCCAACAAGTTCAGAAAATGCACATCTGTAGCTTGCTTATGCATTGTTTTGATCATTTATTGAGGGCTTGTTTGGTAATGAGCTTTTCAACTCTAGTTACCGTTTAACAGAGTGGTCAATAAGCTCATTGCCAAATGTCTCAGCTCCTGCCCAGCCCTGCCTCGGTTCCACCTTGCCCTCCTCGGGACCTGCGTCCCTTCTTGGTCTGCACACCAACCATGTTAGAGCTGGCATGTGGCCTCCTGCCCCATTGCCAAACAGGACCTGAATTTCTAAGTCCAGAACACTAATCTTTTTTTTTGTACAATATGAAAATTTCTGTAGATGAAGAATCCCTCTCTTGCGCCGAAAACTGTGAAGAAATGATTCTACATTCAGAAAGTTTTTGTAGATGGAGATGTCTGGTGCTTCTGGTCGATCTGAACCGGAGTCTTCTGAAGCTAGTTGGTGGTCTTCTGATATTATTTCAAAATTTCAGACTGTGTCCTTGGTTCCACCAGAAGAGAATTCAAGTTCTTGTGATTCTCCTGAAAGTTCAAAACTTGGTGAATTTTCAGCTAAGGCTGCATCACAAGTTCTTTGGGCCAGTGGAACTTATTCTGGTCATATACCAAATGGTTTCTATTCAGTCATTCCAGTAAGCAACAGCTTCCTATAATCATGGTTACTTAAATTTTTGATAATTTGTTTACTTTTGGCATGAATAAATTTTTAATGTGACCATTATTTCAACTAGGAAAAAATTATTGTATTCTGTATGTACATGTTATTGTCCAACAATGACTATAAACAACAATATGTGCAAAGCATTGCTAGCTTAATCATATATAATGTGTGTTTTTGGATGTTAGAAATTCCAAAATGTCTCAGATATGAGATTGAACTTGATAAAATTTTGGTAATATGACAAACGTTAATTGATGTTGCACAACCAGTAGTTGTAAAAGGAGAGATGAATTGTTGCTGCTGATTGAATCAAGGGCTGGGAGAGGCCAGTGGATTGGTTATGTTGGGAAGATGGGCTTGACAAGGTCAAATGTCCTTAGTCAAAGGTGGTGTTTTATACAACTTGTGGATCAATAGTGGCAATCACAGTGTCTTATTTTGTTAAGGCCTGGTCATTGTGCTACATGTCACTGGGATCTTGTGAAGTGCCTGAATTTACAAATGGTTGGCTACTAGGCATTCTCAATGGAAAGCCAAAACAATTGCTCCCTTTGGTCGGTAAAGAGGAGGGAATTGCTTCCTTTGTTGTTGTCATAATCTATTCGGGAAATCCATATCCTACTTAAAGTACACAATTTTTCGAATTACTTGAGGGTGTACCATTGCCAAGCTGTAATATAGCTGATGGGTGAATAACATATAGCTGTATTATGTCTGATATTTTTTCTCATGCCTAGTTAGCAGTTGGGTGTTGTGGGTTTTTAGCTACCAAGTGGTTTAAGAAAGATGGTTTGACTGGCCCAGGCAGAGTAAGAGCAATTGTTTCCAACTTGTAGGGGAAATTTTCCAGTTCCAAATACACATTATCATTGACTTGTCATGCAGTTTACTGGTATATCTTTCTCCATAGAAATGATCATTTGGTAAAAGGCTTCTCAAAGGAGGCCATCATTAAATAAGCTTGTAGTCTGTAGTCGTTGATTTTTTTAAATTTTTTTGATTTGATGACTTAGTCATGGGCTTTTGATTGACTCACTGTGAATATCTTGCACTTATTTATTTGATGTAAGGTACTTATTTTTAATAATATTCAGTCTTATTTACTTTCAAAAGAAAAAGTTAATTGAAGTCCATGTTAACATAAAACTATACTATTAATGTATAATTCTTGGTACACAATGCACATTACCATTGATGTAATACTTGTTGAAAAATTTATTTGTTTTCACCTTCATTCTAGTTAATCATCAACTCATTTCCGTCCTTGTTACATCACTTGACAACCTTTCTGGCTTGGTTGGAAAAATAAGATGCAATCATTCTCACTTAGTCACTTGTAACATGGATTCTTTGTAAACGTTCATTCTCATTTGATTTGTAAGGTGCTTTATTGATGCTTATTAATTACATTTCAGGAACTGTTGTAATCTTTTATGATAGCTAAACAGGTTGTTTCACATGACTTTATGCAGGATAGAAGATTAAAGGAGATGTTTGATACCATTCCTTCTCCCGATGAACTTTATTCTCTGGGATTATCAGGACTGAAGGAAGAAATTATTCTTGTTGATGCTGAAAAGGATAAGAAGCTTTCAATGCTGAAGCAATTGAGCTCAGCACTGGTTAAAGGACACAACACAAATCCAGCATCTGTAATAAAAAAACTTGCGGTTCTGGTGAGTGGCTTTTTATCCATTCTCTGATGAAGAACTTCAATTTCATTCCCAGTCTTAATAATTTGATCTACTTCAAAATTTTTGGTTTTTTTACTTTAGTGAAAAAAGCAACAAGAAGTTGGATATGAATCCTTGAAACAACTTCTCCACTTGTGGAGGTAAACAAAAACACCTCTAGGATATTTTGGCTAAAGCCTCATGCCATGGACTTGCCTTATTTTTTCATTTATTTGATAATATTCTTTATCAATTGGAAGCAATCCTACAATCCATGCGATTAATTATTAAATATGATTTAGGCTGCTAGATGAGTTATAGTCTATTGTAATTCCATAAATTTCTAGGATAACAGTGTATGTAATCTAGCCACACATGGTAGCATTTAGGAATAAGAATGACATATTTGTGACTGTGAGGATCCAAATCTAACAATCGCAAATGTATTGATATGTGCTTATGATCTCACGACCCAAGTTTTGAATGTTGGTATTGTATCAAAGATCGATCCTTTAGAAAATGGAAATGTATCAAGGATCGAGGATCGTATTGTTGAGTGGAGAAATAAGAATAGAGAAGATATTGGTGGAAAATTGATGTGTTCACTAACAAAGATAAGATCTCTTTATATAGAGGTTACAAGGCTTATATAAAATAACATCAAACAATGTGGGACTAAATCTACACACCTAATACTCTAATACTCCTTCCTAATTTGGAGCATCCAACTTACAATAAAGTTATACATAAGCAAGATAAACAAAAGTGATACATAACAGACAAAAATTTAGTAGTAGTAGTAATATTGTGTAAGCAAATATACTAAGAGATTTACACACATACTTCTACAAATACAATTTTTATCAATCATCTTAAGAAACTCAATGTGGATATTTAATAAGGTGTTCCATAAATGTCAAAGTTGTTTGAATTTTTAACTTGAGGTACTCTACAAACCCCAAAAGAGAGTATAGATTTTTTTAATGTGAGGTATCCCATAAAACCTTAAGAGAAAGAATGGATTTTTAATATGAGGTATCCATAAACCCCAAAATAAGGATGATTGATAATAGAATATTAAATACTTTCTACATTTTCAATTTTTTAATTTTTTTTACTTCCACCTTTTTTAATATTTTTTTTTACTACTCTCATCCCCTTCTCTCTCTCCTCTTTTTTTCTTTTTCCACCTACATGTGCTCGATAGCAACATCTTTCCTTTCATTTCCCTTTTTTTTCTTTTTCTCCTTTTTTTCTTCCTCCCCCTTCTATAACTTTGGTTGCAACCTTAATGGGTTGCAATAAGCATTGGTGTTAGTGAGAGAAAGTGGATACAAGGATGACACAGGAAGGAGATAATCAGCGACATAGAAGAAAGCTGCAGGAAAGATTGACAACTGAAAGAGAGTTATAGGTTAGTGGTCGTTGAGAGAGTCTACAAGAGAGGATCACCTAGGGAAGTCATGTTGACAGAGAGAGTTCGACAACGAGATTTGTGATGAAGGAGTCGTCATCTGCAAACAGGTGGTTTTGCAAAGAGGGTATAGGAGGGTGGAGAGTCACCTCTTTTGGGCGGAAGAGTTGCTTGAAACACTTGCAGAAGAAGTCACCTCACCTGTGTGTGGGCGGAGGAAGAGTTGCCTGCGGGACAAGGTTTCGCAAGAGAGTAGAATTCTATCAACATGGTTGCCTAAAAGGAATTGACAAAGGAGGAAGGGCACCTTCTCGTTGAAAATACAATACTTTTATGGAAACAACAAAAAAGCTTAATATTTTAACTTGAAACTCAAGAAAAAGATAAAACGAGTTTTGATAAGCATGTAAAAATATGTAGATAAATTTTCTATGCAATTCTCATACAAAAAATGTGAGTTGGATACAAATATAGTAGTTGCATGTATGATTACTCTTAAATCATATACAAATAAATGAAAACAATTTACAAAGACAAATAATTTTTTTTAAATAGAATTATACAAAATTTAATTCCATGTAGAATGTCAGTGGGTCATATGGGCTGATATCCTTGTTGTCTTGAATAATTTTCATATATTTGAAAATGAATTTGTTATTGCCACATGATATATTCTCTCCAAGACGTCAGAGTAGTATATTGTGTATAATATTCTCTAGCTGATTGATTATATTCATTATTAGATAGGATGGTTAAGATATCCTATTTGTAGGTGGTGATGATAGTCTAATTCATTATACGAAGGAAGAGGTCTATTTTTCTCTCTTTGATGTCATTCATGTCTTTTACCATGTTAACTTGAATAATGGTTTGGCTTAAATAATTATATTTTTACGTTTTGAACACTACTTTACATTATTAAATCATAAATTTAAATTTTAAACAAAAAATTAAATAATAAAATTATATAAAATATGAGAGAATTTCCATAATCTTCATAATGAAAAAATTTATGGATTATAATATTTTAAAATAAATTATAAATATTTATTTCTATAATAGAATTAATATCTTTTTAAGTTTTAACAGAATTTCACATGAATTAATTAAAAAATAGAAAATAAATTTTCTAAGAATACAAGAGATATATAAAAAAATTATTCATAAGCAAACATAAATTTTAAATAAATATTTAAAAATATCAAATTGTTGTTATAATATTTTTAACACAATTTTTATATAATATTTTTTCTCTCCTTTCTTTTTTTCTTTTTTTTTTCTTTCTTTATTACATTTTTCTTTTTCTTTTCTTTCTTTCTTTTCTTCTTTGTCTTTTTTTTTCTTTTCCTACTCATGCCTTTCTTCCTCCTCCATAGGCAACAAACATACCCTAATGGGAAAAAAAAACCTTAATGGGGTATTGCCACTAACATAGTTAAGATTTAAGAGAAGTGGCTTCAATGAATCGTTTGATGGTTGACAACAAAGCTTTTTGTGGAGAGGCACTTTGATGGTGAACCCATAAGTGGATCGATCAATCTGTTTGTCTTCAACATGAAAATCTCATAGAATTGATTGATTCGTCATTCCAATATTAATCTAGCATGATGGATTATTCAATACATGGAAGTATCAAAAATGTAGGGGGTTTTAGTGTTGACATCTTCAACATCTGAGACGAATTGGTGAAATATTGTCAATCTATCTTGATTTTTTAAACCTTGCTCATGACTGAGTCAATGGAGATGATTATTCCTTTTAAGTTGTTATCAATTTATCATATTCAATAGATAAAGGAATCATAATAGGTAAACAAGCAGAAAGGAAGGAAAAATGACTTTGCTGCTTTGTTTTGCAACATAAAAAACACTTAGATTCAGATGTTCAATAAACTTACTGAGGGTCTGGGAGACAACACATTAAACAGCTCCCACGACTTGCTACTTGAGACAATGGTCATTAAATTCAGCTATTAGGCAAAGTAATTGAGCTTTTAACCATTTTTTCAATCAGGGTCATTAAGGTGGGCGCCTAGCATTGCCTAAGTGTCCAAATGTGACATCCTCTGGCCTGTAAGAAAAACTCACATTTTTTAACTATATCCTGATCAGATTTGGTAATGAATCATGTAAGTTTCCAGCATGTTATTACTGATATATATATATATATATGCATATTGCTAAAAAAATAAAAAAAATATGGCTATTTTGAACATTTTGATGCCCAAGGTTAACTCAACTTGGTTTCTTAATAACCATGGTCTCAAATTTCTATAATGTTAACAAAATGTAGCTATGGACATCTAAAATTTCTACTTTCATCAATATGTCCATCCATCTCATTCTATGATATGTTTATCATCTCTTCACCTGAATTTTCTTGACAAAGTCTATAGGAAAAGAACAGGATAAGTTGGTGTTATTATCTTGCTTTGAGTTAATCACTAAAATTATATATTGGAATCTGCAGGTTTCAGAATTCTACAAACGTTCATCCTCGGAGCTTAGTCCTGCAAAAGGTTCTGCTGATGAAATATTCCATTTATCAGAGAACAAGGGCTTCCAACTCCTTGGACAGCTAAGACATGGTTCTTGCCGTCCTCGCGCAATTCTTTTTAAAGTTCTTGCAGATGCTGTTGGTTTGGAGAGTAAACTTATGGTGGTAATGTTTCATGCCTTTGTTGTTACATTTTTGCTTTCAATATTTTCTTTGTTACCTGTCTTTTCTTGATGTATTGAATAAAAAATTTGACTGTTACATGAACTTAAGTTCATGCCTAGTAAAAAACGTCCAACTTTGTGAAATTTTCAGTCAACATCAAATTGAAGACTTATTGTGTGAAATTTCAAAATAGACAATGCTATCTTTTCAGGTTCAAATTATTTTACTCCAAATTCCATTCTGTTCACCTTTTTTCTCTTGGAAATTTTTGTAGGTCTTTACTTTTACTTACAGTCACTTATGAAGTTATTTGACATGACAGGGTTTTCCCAGTGATGGGACAATTGAATATATAGACTCCTATAAACATATGTCTGTGGTGGTTGCACTTAATTCAGTAGAGCTACTTGTTGATCTGATGCGCTTTCCTGGTCAGTTGATCCCATTTTCTGCCAAAGCAATTCTTGTCTCTCACATATCTGCAGCAGGAGAAAGTGATTCTGCAGAGAATGATTCATGTGATTCTCCACTTGAACCAAATAGCCCTTTATGTGAATTACCAGATGGTGAAGGGTATGCAGCTTCCTTTTGAAATATTAGCATATTTTATTATTATTATTTCACCACTATATTAATGAAACCATTGACTAGCAGGTAGCAAAAATTCTATACACGAGCATTTCGTGCTTGTCTACAGTATATATCTTTTCTTGTATTTTTTAATGATTAACTGTTTTTTTGTTAGAAAATAGGCTGAATGTTATTGATTAATAAGGTTCCTCAGCAAAGATATGGGGGATCAGGAAGATTGCCCTGGAAAAATGAATGCTTCTCTCCCAATAAATATAAAAACCCTGAGAATGCTGCATCAGTTTCTTTCATTTGAACACTTATTTCTAAAAATGCACCCATTCCTCAGGCAAATTTGCCATCTGATGAAATGAACCAGGCCCCTCTGTTTAGTCCCTGTCGTCTTGCTCTTCACCTCCTGTGCACCATAAAGTTCTCACCACACTAGGAAGAAGAGCCATTCAAATCTTTACCCTCTCACTTCACTAGAAGAACAGGTGATCTCTATCTTCTGGAGCCTGCTTGCAAAGTTCACGTATGGTATCTGAATTTACCATCCATTTGCTTCTAACTTTGAAAGTAATTCTTACGAAAGTGAGAAGCCACCTGAAATATTTTATTTTCAAAGGGGATTTGCACTTCCAGGAAATTTCGTGGTCCAGGAGCAACTGGCTACTGAAAAATTTCTGGAGTTCCAACCCACGTGATAACATCTTCCTTGCTTGATGGTTTAGCTTTGTGTAACACTTGGTGCAGTTTAATGATCAACTGTTATTCACATAAAAAAACTATAAAGGACAAATTGAGTGCATGAAACTTCCATTTATTTGGGAATGCTGGGAGGTCTATTTGCATGGAGTTTTACTTCCACACAGAGAAGTTCCATTTAAGTCATAATATAACAACCTTACTATTTCATCTAACTTGTCCTTGACTGATCTCCACATTGCCAACTAATATTTTGCTTAATGATGCAGTTTTATGTACGAAGTCTGTCTACCATTTAAGAAAAACTTGACAGGTGAGTAAAATTATCCTGAATTTTGGTTGTTACTTCTTAATAAATTAACTTGATAGGTGATGAGTAAGTCACTAGTCTCCCCAGAACAGTGTTGGCTATGGTAGAAAAAGAAAGCAAATGAGGTGGTTTGAGAGAAAGGGGTGGTGCCTAAGCATTGCCTGTAATGTTTGGGTCAGGCATTGGGCTCATGGTAGGTATCGTAGAATTAGTCACATTGTTGAGTGGTCTAACATTGGTCAACCCCAACAGCAAACTGAAACATGCCAAGAGGAGTATGGGGAGGGGGAGTTTGAAGAGGAAGACTGTTTCTTCAATGGAGTTTGAATGAGTCCTAGAGGCATGTCATCTTTAATGGTGGCTTGCTGTGTCTGATATGTTCTATGGGGATTGATGGGATCCATAGTTGCAAGATGATTAGATGTCATGGTGGATCATAAAGATCTGCAATGGTGATATTTTGGTGAAGTTTCTTCTTGTAAGGAGGTGCTCATTGATCAGGGCATCTACTTGATCGTGGACAAGAGTCTGATGGAATGAATTTCTGAGATTAACAATCACAAAGCAAGCTAGAGTATTCCATTGGATTTGTGGAGTGTTAGCACATTTTTTCAATCAGTTCAAACTTTTTGGAAGCTACACATGATCCACCATGGAGCAAATGTTAAGTTAGGAACACTTTAAATGTCATTTCTATTTCTTACAGTTGCATATATCATCAAGGTGATATAATTGGAAAATGGAGCTGAGAACTTGTTGCTGCTTGTGAGGTGTGGAAACAGATCAAAGTCAAATTTTCTAAAGAAGAAGAAGAAAGGGAAAGGGCTACTTATTGATCACTGTCATCATGATAGAGAAGTACAAGCTCTTGTTTAGAACTCTCGTCTATTTTAACTCCAGCCCTCTAGAAGAACTAAAGAACTCATAAATTCTTTCTTGAAAGATAGAGTAAATCATATTTGCTCAGACTTGGCAAAAGCATGCATCTTGGTGCAGTTTTTTGGGATATTGGAATGGTGTCTATGGTGGTGAGGTTTATTTTTGGGTGAAGGTTGACCAAGGAAGTGATTCGTCACCACTCTTGGGTCTTGATTAGAGAAGAAGGAAAGAATGTTTGGAAACCCTAGTCAGTTCACACAAAGGTATGGCTAAGGGTGGCAGCAAAATAGACTTCAGTCGTGAGTGAGCAGTTGCACAAGGGGTCGATAAAAAAGGAATTGAATATTTTAAGAATTTTAAATTCTCTATCATTAGGGATTGGCCAAGGAATACACCAGTTAAGAATGAAGGATTAATTAGTGTAAAAAAAATTAAAAGTAGAGGTGTACTTAAAAGTACTTGGTTAGAAATTGAAGAGACCAAGGAATGCATTAGGAGAGAAGAATTAATTAGTACAGAAAAACTTAAAATTAAAGGTAGACCTAAAACTGCTTGGTTAGAAAATGTAAGAAAATATTTAAATTTACGTAATTTAACTAAAAATTTGACAATAGCTAGAAATATATGGAAGAAAATGATTTATGTGGTCGACCCCATGTAGTGAGATTATGACTTTTAGATTTTTGTATCATTAGAGATTAGACATATGGAAAAGGGGTCATTGATTGTTGAGTTGGGTGATCCAACAAATTTAATTCAACGAAACATTGGGATTTTGATATAGATAATGAAATAGAGGGAATATTGAGTTGGAAAGATTTTCTTGGGAGAATGAAATCCTTGGAATATTTGGATCCTTTCTTCATTTGGGACCTGCTAGATGGAAGATTTTGATATTATTTATAACCAATAATATTTAAAATAGATATAGAAACTATAATCTTTGTTTTTAATATAATTCACAATATAATTTATATTACCTTGGAATAATATGCATATAATATTTAATTTTTGGTATTGTGATTGATATTCAATAATGATAAGAACAATAAAGAAATTATAAAAACCATAATAATGTATTAACAGTGAATTTTCTAGTAATAAGATAATAATAATACAGTTTTATTATAATTTAATAATAATAATTATTTTCAATATATGCATTAATATTTAATATGTTGATAATATTTAGTTATTATATACAATCGTATTATTATATTATATAATCTAAATATTCATAATTAATAATATTATTAATAATAACATTTCATTTTGATCTTTTGCTTAATAATTTTTAAATAATGAAATGGAAGGGAATAACAATAATGTGTAATATACAAAACACAAGAATAGAATGCAGTTATTCTATTCTATTCTTACAGAAATTTCATTTCAAAACTGATTCCATTCTAATGTAATTCTATTACAATGTATTAAATGTAACATTAGTGCAATGGTAAGGTTGTTCTACTGTGGCTTGAGGTTATAGACTTTAATTGTAGGAAGAAATGCCTTCATTTTTGTTTGTAAGATTGTGTATAATTGGACCATTTTGTGATCCCACATTTCTGGAATGCCGTGCACTAGGTTTTCCTATATTTTTGCAGAGACAGATTGTTATACATGTATTAATTAGGATTTTTACTCTCTATCCTTTATAAGAAAGTAACGTCCTCAGGTTAATGTATATTCATTTGTTATTTTGTTGTATAAGATGTAATCAGGTTAACTATTTTTGCTTTAATATAATTGAGAACATTATCTCAATGAAGATAATCCTGTATTTACTTTATTTTGTGGATTATGTCAATATCTTTATAATTCTTATTTGAGTTGAGAGTTTTGTAAGATTTTGTGGTGATGAGATTTGTCAGTTTTTTATTATGTCAAACATTATGCATGATGAATTGCTCAATGCTTCTTTCAGTTTATTATGTTAATGTTTCTTACGTGCAGTCATGAGCAAGATGAGCATCATCAATCTTTTCATCAGCGGAGAGCTGAAGGATCATTGAATGCAGCAGGTTCTTTATCACAAAATGCATCAGTGCAATTGGGAGTATTTACTGAAGGAATTCCGAGGTAAAAATTAGAGCTAAATGAGGTTGATTTCCTTACAAAATAAATGCTTTTATTAGGTTTGGAGATTCTAAGATTTTTACTGCTCAAAAAAAGAAGAAATGCTTTGATTTTTCAGTCTTTATTTTCTATACATCATACTTATTATTTTTTCAACCTTTCATTTTCCATTGACCAGCTCGTCACAAAGTGTTCCAAATATTACAAATGTTTTCCCACGACGTAGCCGAAGGAAAGCAGTAATTGAACAGCGTACAGCTAGTTCAAGGTTTTTTCCCAATTTCCCAGTTCCAATTTATTTTTACTGCTGATGGTCCATGCATCATGTGGGGTTATTTGATTGAGGAGGAATGAAATGTTCTTCAGAGTGCAAGCCTGTTCAGTGTAGGATGTGGTTCTGCAGATTTTGGATCTGTCTATTCAGGGCTTGGGAGGGTGCTTTTATTTCTACCTGACTTTTCTTCTGTATTTTCTTTTTTCTGTTTCACTTCTGGACCTAATCATCTTGATAAGTCCTAGTGCAACTGGAAGAAGCTTGTTATGCTTTAGTGAGATTCATCTGATAACGTTTTTTTCATAAAAAAGGAGAAAAGCTACTTTTTCTTTTACTTTTGCATGGAGTTTCTGAATTTAACCTCATTATAGGGTTAAGGTACTTTTCTGCATCTTCCTTTAGGACCTAATTACCATTGTTTCCATGCCAGGGTACCATGATATTTAACTAACATTAGTTACGGATCTCCATTTCATGAGGTGGAGATCACTTAGTTGATTTGTCTTCTTTTTTAATCAGAAGCTGTCCTATTTCTCAACTTAATGATGTGTTTGGAACTATTCTAGTTAAACTTTTTCAAAAAAAGCTAGATTTTTCATAAGCTAACTTCATTCTCATCAAATAAATTTTTTTATTTTAGTTATAAATTTAAAATTTGAAACATTGAAAAGATGATATAACCCTTGTAAAGTGTTAGGGATGATGGAGGACATTGAAAGGTGGTTAGTAGGTGGCAACAATCAAATGGTGGCAGACTAGTGGTTGACAATGGTGAGTGGCTGTGGGTGGTGATGAACGATTGATGATGGATGATGTTAGGTGGCAGAATTCGATTTGGTGGGTAACAATTGATGTGAAAGCTGGCCTTGGTTTTTTGGTAGCAATGATTAAGTCAATAAGGCAATATTTGAGAGGTTGGAGAAAAATAAGTTGCTTTTCAAAACGTTGTAGCATGTTGGTTTTTGAAAAGGCACCAAAATGAATTGTTTAGTTGGATACTTAAGTTGTATGGTTTTTTTTTTCTGAAAAAGTGGGAATGCTGTTTAGTCTTTGAACCTTGTTTATTAGAAAAGTGCTTTTCTTGAAAAATTATTTTTGGATAGATGGTTTCAAATATGTGGTGATAACTTATTTCTGTTTGGATGTGATTGGTTTTTAGAATTATAAATACGAAAGACAAAATGACTTACTGCTGTTCATTCTACATGCTTCTTGCTAGGGTACTTGGGAGATTAGAATTTACAAGCAGATATTCATGTAGATAATTGATGGGCACTGCCACTTGGTGTTAGACATGGCATGGATTAGAAAAAGATAGAAGGTTGCAATGTAAGAATTAAAGAGCCCCACTTGATTTTTATATATAAGTAAAATTGTTATTCTTTTTTCTGAGAAAATAGATGTGTCAGCAAAAGATCAAAGAGTCTCATCTTTGCCTATGAGACTTCTTGTGACTGTATTAGATAGGTAATCGACGATTTTCTTTCATGATCAAAATCCTTAATTCTTTTTTGCAAAATGGAATTTTCATCATACATCATTGACATATACAATTTCTCCCACATTTGATGTTAAAAAATATTGATTATAATATATTACCACAGAAATTTGATTTGTATTAATGACTTGTTAGTGTCATTGGGATGAGTTGCTTGATGACTTGATGCAACCAGGTGAGGTAGGGTGGGGTCCTCTTGGCTTAGTGTCAGATGAGGTTCTTTAGTACAAATTGGTGATTGTTTGGGGCCTCTTTGGTACCTAAAGGTGAACTTGATGCTTGATTATCTATTTCACCTTTATAATAAGGCTTTCTAAATGAGTAAGTGGGTTAGAAACCCAATATCTTTGATATAAAACTGTTATTACAAATATTTTTTCTTGTTTTTTCAAACACTACCTATAACAATTTTCCTTCATTACATCTTGCCCAATGGTGTTTGCTATCATCATTGTCTAGCTAGTGTATAGTGTCATTCTACTACCTTTTTGTTGTTGTATAGCATTGTTGTACCTCCTGTCACCATTCTTTGCCATTGTTCAACCACCATCTACCTTTGTCCAATGGTAGCACTCTAATGTCTTCTTTCTAGGGTATTTTCTTGGTGTTCTTCTTTTCCTATATTTTCTTTGTTTTGTATTTTTTTTGATTTGTACTTCAAAAAGCAGTCACTCTTAGCGTTTATATTTGTAACCATCCATTTGTATTGAACTTGATGAAGGAATTTACAAATTGTATAGTGTTAATCAATCTTGGAGTAACAAGATTTACCAACACTGTCTCACACTTCAAAACATCCAAGTGTGAAGGTGCTTCAAGATGGGTAAAGAATGCCAAAGGAAAGCCAACCATGGAGGGATAATCATGGTAGCTTTCAACAGCAATAAAAAAAGTATTAGGTCATTGATGACAGATGGTGCTTCTATGAAGGCAAGGCATCCAACACATTCACCGAAGCATTATCATTTACGTGCCATGGAGAGGGGAACCGGGCATCAGCCTAAGCATATCATAAATTCCAATTCATAAGTGGTCTTGAGGCATCATCATGGCACCCCTTTTTTAACCCCCACTAGTTTGTTGTGAGGGGGCATTCGATTTTGAAGTTTTCTTTCATTGTTCCTTGTATTATTGGTGGATTCCAAGTTCTTGCTTCCATCCTGTGTCAATCATTAATGAGATTATTGATAGAAGTTAGAAATTTCAACTTCATCAGCCTTTGCATGTGGTAGGTTACTTAAACTTGGGTTTCTCTTATGAGAATTCAGATTTGGAGTCTGATGCAGAGGTTATGACAAACTTCTATCATGTTATTACTAGATTGTTGACTGATCCAAACATTCAAGAGAAGATAAGAATTGAGATGTCTCTGTATTAAAAAGCCAAAGGATTTTTTGGGATGGACTTGGGCAATTTACCTTAGGAAAGAAGGCACCTGACAATTAATATTTTTCTCCTATTCTTTTATAAATTTATTTTTTTAGTTGTGTTTGTATTTAGTTTAATTTATTTTTGGTTATAAAGGAATGGTGGATGGCATTTGCTGGTCTTACAACCAAGTCCTAGTTTGCAAAAGTTGGTTAAAGTTCTTGGCCTCACTTGTATTTCTGGTTGCGAAGGATTTGGAGCACGTATGTTTTGGTCTTTCCGAATATTTTAGTTTTAATTTTTTAGATAAATATTATTTATTGATAATACAGATTCATGCGAAAAAGTAGAATAGATTGGAAGAACATTAGTTTAATGGTTTGGTTTATGTGAAATATAATCAATTACTCTTGGGTCAATATGAACAAAGAGATTATTGATCCTATATCTTTGAAGGAATTTAAAAAAAAAAAAATCTTTGAAGGAAATTGATGATGGTAGTGAGAGGTTGAAAGGAAAGGGGATTGATGATAAGGAATAAAGTTTTGTTATTGTATCGTGGATTGGTCCCTTGGATAAAGGAAATATATTGAGGATTGTGTCTATGGAAATGTGATTCTTTTGTGAAAATGTCTAAAATACACCAAAATTTGACTTGAAACTCAAAGCTGAGATAAAATAAGATATAATAAACATATAAAACATTTAGATAAATTTTCTAGTCAATTATTATTGATGAAATATTGTATACACTGAAATATGGTACTTGTAAGCATGAAAACGAATTAAATCATACAAAAATAGTATGCAATTAGAGCAGAATTAAATGCTGGCTTGACTTGTGTGATGACATCAAATTTATCCATGCACCATTGGAGTAATAATCAGATGGTCCATGCAAATTTTTGTAGGAATTGTATAGGGATCTTAGGGTTAAAGGTGAGAATCATCCATTTGCAAATGGCCAAAGCTTCCTAATAAAAATGATTGTATGTCCCCTTTCCCTGTTGCTTGGGTGTACTCCCTAGTCCCTGCCTTTTTCCATCTATAATGATATGAGAAGGTATCATGATCATGTTTATAGGATGACCTCATTTCTTGATCTCCATCCTAAGTGGCATTGGCAAAATAAACCTCTCCTGTAAATGTGCTCCAACCACTACTATCACCACCACTAGTATTATCGTCATTATCATGATTTCCATTGATTTATTGCCATCTAGGGATTGTGTGGTATTTCCATCAGAGTGTCAACCCCTAAACTTAGACTTCTGCCTGTACCACGTGAATGTGATGAGGAGCTCATACATTCAGAAATGTCAATACCTAACTAATTTGTAATGTGTTGGTATGGTCTGCCACCCTCAGCTAGAACAAGTTGACCATTCTCTTTCATCCATTCTATAATAGAGTCCTTACAAGTTGAGTATCCCTATATGACTACAACATCAATTTGATTTAGTTGAAAGTGATTTCATATATCAACAAAACACAGAGGAGTTTTCATACTATGTTATAGGCAAAGTTAACATCGATACAGGAGATGTGAGACTATCTATCCCGACACTCCCCTACACATGTGGCTTAGTTAGGATAGGCTTACATATGTCTTACAGATAGAGTACACAACTTGACTCTAATACCAAGTTGAAAGTGGTTCGATATATTAACAAAATCCAGCTGAGTAGTTGAAAGATTTTCCATACTATGTTATAGGTAGGGTTGACATTGATACAAGCAATGTGGGACTATCCGTCTGAACAGATTCCACTTGTTGTGACCTGCCATTTCTTTGACATACTTTATATGAAATGTCATGTTGTAGTGAGCAAAGATCAAATCATTTAATCACTGTTCTCTTAATCTATTCATCTGTTTCGTGTGATCACATCAAATGTACTCTAATTCATTGTTAAAAGCTCAGAATCACATCAAACAGTTTAATGTCAATTTTAGGAGACACTATAGGAATCATACTGGGAAGACATTTAATGTTGGGAGTTGGATGTGTTTATTACTGCAACCATACAGTCATGTGTGCCAGTAGTGATGTGGAAGAATGGCAAGTTAGAATTACAATTTCATGTGGAGATTGGCGTTATGGCTTATGTTTATTTCTTGATTTCCATAAGTCTTATAGAGACTCAAGCATTGGTCCTAGTATCAAAGACAGAATCAAATTGACATGTGAAAAAGAAAAAAACGCTGTGCACAATGTTCCCAGTAATGTGGTGTCTAGGTAAAATGTCTTTTTTTAAAATTAGGACGTATGCTTGGATTTTCAAGAATATCAACTTCCATGTGAGTGTCAGTGAATTTTGTTGGCATTTTGACATGATTGACAGTTCAACACAACACTTTTATTTTTTTTCATGTCAGTGGACCACATTTCGACTAACATAGCATTTTTTTGAGCCTACATGCTGAACTTGGGTATATTTTACAAAATTTCCATTCAAGTGCATGCACATTTTCTTGTTCTGGCATTTTATTGATATCCTGTATTTCATGCATGTTAGCAGAGCACGTTGGTTGGCATTGTGTGCTTTACATGATCCACTTGGTTACTTCTTTCCTTTTTCTATTATTGTTAGTGTACTGCTATTCCAGTGTTTTAGGCTTGTGTGCTAGTTATGTTTTATTATTGTTGTTAAAGGCTTAATGTTTCTCCTCTTCAGTCATGTGGAAATCAAGAGTCTTCAAGTACAAATAAGTGCTTGTATTGGATATTTTATTTAGCTATGTGCCGTTGATGGTTCATTTTTGGAGATCTATTCTCTAATTCCTTAAAGCTTCAAATCATTGTAAACTCTTTGCTTGTCTCAAGATATGTTATAAAAACAATATAATTATGGATATCATTTTAACACTGATGCATTCTATGTTATTGTACCCGTATATTAGTGATTTAAGTCATTTCAGTTCTTGTGTAAAATGTTAATTTAACTAGTCTTAGATGTAGATTGTTGCTTATTTTAGTTTATCATAGAGTTCCTTATCAAAATTTGTACTTTTCTATATCTTTTTATTACTAGCACTCATCATCTGTAGGGAATTACACAGCTGTAATTCACAAGATTTCTTTCTGTTGTCATTTGCAAGATGTCTGTGGTCATGCTAACTATTTGGTTTGTCAACACTTACAGCCAACATAAAAATATATGGGTTGTTAGAATGAGAATCACCTTGACACTACATCAGATCAATCCTAGGATCTTATGGGCTAAGAAATCGTAGGGCTACAGATTCTTGGATTTCAGTAAAACAACCTCGTTTGTACTGACATTTGCACCAATATTTGACATGTTTCCAATTTTTACTGGATCAATGTCTAACAAGGAATCGGCATGTTAAGACCTTGTTGAAGGTTCTTTTCCAGTTAATTTTCATTTTTTTTCTAGATTAGTCATTTACATTATTTGTATTAGAAAAAATAGGATAAATTACTTGTTAATGCCTTAAGGTCTGATCCATTTCTCACTTGAAGTGAACATGTTAGTGTCTCAAGCTGTGTTTGATTTATCGCTTTATTGCTTAAGCTTTAATAATGCTCATATTAGTGCTAGGAGTTTTACATATACAATGAGGTTCCTCAGATGACATTTTGTAATATTGTAATGGAGGACCTTGTTTATGTCACAGTGGCATCTGTATTTTTAAATTATAGGTACTATTAAGTGGGAAATTGATCAAACCATGTGGCAGTAGCATGTTCATTTTAAATTGTAGGCACTAACTAAAGTGGGAAATCAATTGAGACATTGGTAATAAATTTACCCTAAAAAATATGCTTCTTTTTTATTTGGATTGCTATATGAGTCTTCTAAAGTTTTGATACATAAAAGTAGAACCTGAAACCTTATTCCTCATGACATCCAAAGATTCTCGTCTAATTGATTGTGTTGTGCAGTCCAGAGCATCCATTTTTCAGACATGGCCGATCCATACTTGGTGATGGCAGACAGTCATCCAAAGAATGTACAGATGGCATGGAAGTATCAAGGTTCTTACTGAACATTACAGTGATCATTTATCCTGTGTTCAAGCATCTCATGTTGTTCACTATGCATCAGTGTTTAGAAAACCAGAAAACTGCCTCTATATGGAATGTGTTTTTAAAACAGACTAATGGAAAAAGTTCTGAAATAAGTGAAAATACTGTATGATATGCATGCAGGTAACATCATTCATCAGATTAACTCAATATACTAAATTGTCAACTTATCATTCAAGCACATATTATTTAAATCAAAACATAATATCATCACATGGAATTATCTTGATACCATTCAACAATGTATATTTTTAACTCAAAATCTTAAAATTAAAAACTAAATAAATGACAATTCATCTTCTCCCACTTTGTTGATGCAGTATCTTTTTTAATATAACACCTCTATTTGTTAACGTGTTTTCCATTATTTCTGCAGTTTTTTATCTTTATCATTGGATAAAAAATAATAGGTTGTGGTATATTCTCTTTTTGAGACCCCTTCAACTTTTCATCTTCTTGTGGGTCATTGTTGATCAGTCTGGAACGCTTTGGCAGTGGGGGGATGGATGGAAGTTCAATGATGTCAGCCATGTCTCCACACCCCTCTTTGATGGCCATGAGAGGTAGCATTGTTGTTCTGGGTGTTTTGACAGGCGACTGTGGTGATGTCTAAGTGTTTTGTGGGTGGTCATTGTTGTGAAGGTATAAGAAGTAGGCCATGGTTAAAGTTTCCATGCTTTGATGGATACCCTTTCCAGAGGTGTTTTTTTGGTGGCAGCAAAGAATGGGTTAAACACAGTGGTGCATGTCTTGACCTTTAATGATTCTCTTCTTTAAAGAAATGGTGGTGGCTTTAGTGGGCAAAGGCATACTGTTCTTGTTGCACCCTTCTAGTCAAGGATCACTAGATCAAAGATAACAATAGCATGGCCAAAGTAGATGGAGTGGATGGTTAGCAATCCTTGTTTAATCCATCCATTGACCTAAGTATGGGCAGTTCTAACTCGATAATGAGGGAGAGTGTGATTTCTGATCAGGCCAGTGATTTGGATGGTAATTTGGTGGGATTGTTTAGTGAGCCTGATAATGAGCTATCTTGGTTACCCCTTTTACTTGACTCTACTGTTGGCAACATAGAGGTTGAGGTGGGTTTTGACAGGCCTTCCTGATTAGGTAGGCTACACATTGGCTCTATTTTTGGGGGTGAAGCCAACCTTTTGGCTTGTGATCTATCTTCTATGGCTAGTGCTCTCCTTGTATGCTATGGATTGTGGAAAACTATGCTACCGAGATTCCATGATAGGGGTTGAAGGATGAAGCTTGTGAGAATGATGGGTAGCTTGATCTACAGGCCTAATTTGAAAATTCCATCATCCATCACCGGCTCATCTCTTAACCGTTGCAAACAATGATTGAGAAAAGGTGATGAACAATGAAGTGCATGGGAGAAGTGGTGATCAGGATATTGATGATTGTGTAACTGTTGTTTCTTCTAAACACCAATTGCACCATATATTCTAGTTCAATTCCTTTTCTCCTTCTGTACCTTTTCCTCTCATTGTATGGGAAGTTATAGAAATTGTTGGGAATGTTGTTAATGATGGGGGCTTACACAAATGATGGGTAGAGTACACTGTAGGTTCATAGAAGCTTAAGGGAAGGTGAACCAATTTGCATTTTGACTGCCCAATAAAATTAATCTAAAGGAATGTTTGTATGGAGAAATCAAAATTTCATTGAAATAACTAGGGAAATGGGACTTGACAAAGAGAGAAGTATCATATGATAGGTTTGATACCATCTACATTGTTTGAGATCCCTTAGGAGGGGCTTTAGTCTAGAAGGTGTGTATATGTTTTCATTAGTTTGAAACATGATCTTCTTGTTGAATGCCGAAGGAATGAGTCATACCAACAAATGTAGTATAGTTTAGAAATTAACTTGGATTTATGTCAAGTAGGTTAGCAATGAAAGTTTCTCATTTACTTAGACAACTAATAAAAAACTTTAGAGTTAAGAAAAAAGGCATTCATATGGTTTCGATTGATTTTGAAAAAGCTTATGATAGAATACCTAGAAATTCATTGTGGTGGGTTTTAGAAAGAAAAGGAGTACTTATCAAATATATTGATGATATAAAAGACATGCATGAAGGTGTAGTTTCTAGTGTTAAAACTATAGGAGGAGAATTTGTGGAATTTTCAATAAACATAGGTTACACCAATGGCCCTTTCAAAGTTTATATCTGTTTGTCTTGGTTATGGATAACTGTGGAAATTCAAGTAGAAATACCTTAGTGTATGGTTTTTGCTGATGACATTGTTTTTGTTGATGAAAGTAAGTCAAGAATTAGCTCTAAGGTAGAATTATGGAGAGACTCCTAAACCTTAAACTAAATATATGATATGTAAGTAATGATGAAGGTATGTATTTAACCATGAGATACATAAAATAAGACTTTTGAATACTTGAGATCTATAAGTAGCAACATTATAAAGTATGTTATTCATAAATTAAAGTAGTTTGGATGAAATGAAGAAATACTTTTGGAGTGTTGTGTGATAAGGGGATACCCTTAAAATTAAAAGAAAATTTTTATAAAACTGCCATTTTCTTAGCTGTACTTTATGAATTAAAATGGTGGGCTCTAATGCAATATTATATGTACAAATTAAGTGTTTCTGAGGTATGTATAGATGGATGGGTGGTAATACTTTAGGGACTAAGTTAAAAAATGATTTTATTTGGAGTAAGGTAGGAGTTGCACCTATTGTATATAAGATAAGAGAAAAGTGACTTAGGTGGCGGTAGGACATGAGAATCAACTAAATGTAAAAGAAATTAATAAAAGTAGAGGTAGGCTTAAAACTACTTGGTTAGGATGTAGGATAGTCTTTTGCATACCATTCTTGCATGGTTGGTAGTCTTGATATCTAGAGGGTTCTTCAAAATGTGTTTTTCCTTCATTTCTGTGGCTAAAAAAGGTTTCAAAAGTAGTATCCCATAACAAATAGTTGTTGGTATTGAATTTGACACTAGTGGTGGTGAGATTATTAGTGCACTGGTCTTTGGAAGGGAGGTTATATGGATTGTTTCTAGAGTATTCTATAAACCCTAAAAGAGAGGAAAAGGGGTTGGAGAGAGTTTTAGGCTTGGAATAGCATCAAGATCGACAACAGGACCTTTCACTATCATCACTATCATTGGCTAGATCTTGCTAAGATTGGATAGATGTCTGGCAGTTAGTGATGGATTTTGGCAGGAGATAGGGTGGCGATAGGGTAGAAAAGACAAAGGTGGTACTGTGGTAGGGTGGGCAGTGGCCTAGGGTTTCCTTTGGTGCTCTGATATCATGTGGAGGAAAAGCTTATTTTTTTCACAAAAGAGGGATTACAAGGCTTATATATGGGAGTTAAACTCCCTTATAGATCCAAATACCTGAATACTCATATATTACATAATAAAAATATAAATCCTAACATAGGAATTTTAATAAAAAATTAAATTTATATAATTTAACCAAAGATTTGACAATAGATAAAATACTTGAAAAAAAGGATTCGTGTGGTCAACCCTACATAATGAGATTATGACTCAGATTGTTGTCGTATCATGGTTCCTATCATTGTTAATCTTACACTTCATGTATTTTGTCTTTAACATAGTCTAAATCCTTTGGATTCTAAGGTGTCCTAAATTTTATTGACAAATAGAATGCAAAGTATTTTGCTTTAAATTTCTTTAGTTATTTTAGTCATAATCAAGACTAGTATGTTAGAACATAGAGAGATGATGCTTGGTGTAAACCTATGTTGATTGAAAATTTTTCATTCTTCCTATAGTTTTAGTATCAATTACTATTTTGTTGTACATATTTTGGATAATATCAACATAATTGGAAAATTTTGTGTAAAAATATTGTAGCTTTGTGTTGTACACCACCCTGTATCATTCCTATTATTATTATTATCTGTAGATATGTAGCAGTTTTATAAGAAGGATGACTTTTGTGAGCTCATCTAATACTTGGGAAGACAAATAGTTGCATTATAAAGTATACGTGCAATCTAAATAGTGCAAGTTCTTTAGTTTTTTTAACTATCTACTCTCTTATGCTGTATTACATTTAGGGTGGATTGTCTTCTTCATTCTTATTTGCTTACTTGTATTAGGATTTGGTTTTTTCTGAACATGTCATGTTTTTTTCTTCAAGTTGGTATAGTTATTAATGTATACAAGTGTACTTGCAGATCTGATGGTGCATCATCAATGTTAGACATTCGTCGTAGAAGGCGCCGAAGCATTAGTATGATTCCTGAAATTGGTGATGATGTTGTGAGGTTAATGTTATCTCTTTCTTTGCTGATAAGATTAGCAAAAGTACTCTGTGATGTTTAGATTGACTAAGGCAACTGTAGGCTTGCAAATTCTTTATGTTGAGTGGCAATTGCCATTAATACATTTAACCAAACTAAATTACCTTCCTGTGAGTTATTTCAAGACTAAGCATACAGAGTCATAATTAAATCCGTCATCATAACAGATTTAGTAGTAGTCAACCTCTATATGCTTGATGCACTCATGTATATAGGGTGGTTGGTTATGAAGATGGTAGCTTGATTGTCATAATGTATGAACATAGGAGTTTGAACTATAAAACTAAGCTCATATGGGAGTGACTTGAGTGACATTATTTTACAAACAGCTTGGGCCGTAATGGGCTGGTATCATATTCCTGTACTAAATCTTGAGGTTGTGTTCTGCTTATTACTTAGTAACAAGATTTCCAATAATATAGATGTTGAACTCAAAAGTTAACTTTCACCTCATGACTTGCATAATCAGAATTAGAATTTGTCTTAGTCTTCAAGTGGTCATATCATCTGTATACGAGACCTCTACCCAGTGAATTCTTAATGTAAGCAAGAATATGAAGAGCTCATTGCTAATGAATTGTTCTTAGCTCACACATGAATTGACTAAGATGATTAATTGCGTAGGTTATGTTTGGTCTTGTAACTATCAAATAGATTTACGAACTATGCTAAAAAGGAGAACTGGGATCTGTTGAAGTACTCTAGAGCTTAAAACCCAAGAATTGTCTTTTACAATACGTGCATATTTTCTTTTTGTTGAAGTTATCCTTCCCATACAATGTGCAAACTTAATGCACAAAATGTACTTGCATTTGCCCTTGCCCTTGCCCTTCCCTTCTTAACAAAGTGCCTGCTTAAGTGTTCTTTAGTGTCAGTGATAGCTAGATTGACACAACCATTGTCTATCCTATAAACATAGAATAGTCTACCATATCTCAACTAGAATCTCCATTAAAACCTTCATTTACCACAATGCTGTTGAATTTTTCAAACCATGCACGTGGCTTTGCTTGAGTCTATAGATTGTTTTCTTCTACTTCCACTTCAAATTCTCTTTCTAAGCTATATATCTCAAAAGTTGCTCCATAAACATCTGTTCATTTAGATCTCCATATAGAAATGTGTTCTTCACATCAAGTTGAACTATTATGATTGATTCAATGCTATGGAAAGTAGCACTAGGATGGAATTGAACTGAACAGTTTGAGAGAATGTCTTTATGTAATTAATACCACATATTTGTGTGAATCCTCATGCCACCAAATGTGTATTGTAGTACACTAATCTATTCAACTTGCACTTGATAGTGTACACCTATTTATAGGTGATTGCTTCCATAGGACCAATCAATGCTTTTATTCCTCAATACATTGTTGCTTTCCAATATAGTAGTTGAAGTATCACTTGATGGTTTCTAAGTATAGATTTAGAAGAAATGGGTAGGGCAAAAAGTTGCAAAGGATACTATGAAAGTATGAAGTTTATCATAGGACACACAATTAGATATAGGATGAGTGATACACGATCTTTTATTCTTTTACAGTGCAATTGGTACATCAAATTCCAAGGTGGTGGGAACTGATGTGTTTTGACATGTATTCATGGTTGTGGTTGGTTGTAGCAAAAGGAGATGTGGTTTATCCTGTAGTAAACATTAGGGGAGGATTTTCAAGTGGTATCTCTGAACTCACAGTAAGATCCTGATTCAAAAAATTTAACATTAATAGATACATAATATTTCTTTGTAGGAGGATGAAAACATGATACTCCTTTAACGTGAAAGAATAACTAACAAAAACACACTTAATTGATTTAGGAGATAGCTTATCTAGGCTATAAGAGAGATCTTGAACAAATGCTAGACAACCAAACACCTTAGGAGGTAAAGAAAAGAACTTTGACTTGAGACAAAGTCAACAAATAGGTATCTCATCCCCTAAGGAGGAAGTCATTCTATTAACAAGGAATGAGATTGTGAGGATCACATTAGACTAGAATTAGTTTTTTTAAAAAAAAAACCTTAAAAATTTTATTCATCGGATTGGGGAAATCTATAAACAGAGTAACCGAGGGAGACTAGGCTAAAACCTCGGATAGATAGAACTACATAAGGATTAACCAAAAAGAGAAGTAAAAGGGTGAATAGGAGGCCCAAGTCCAAAACAGAAAATACAAAAAACAAGCTTAAAAAGGCCCAACCCAGCATTCTGCATGAAAAGGTGCAAGAAAGAGCCAGCAGCTCAACAGAGAGCTTCCATACCAACTTCACCTGTGAAGTCCTACAACAGTGACAATCAACGACCCCATAGACCTGCTGAGCACACAAAGCAGCATGAGCTAACAGCTTCCTACAGAGAAACAATCCAACAACAAGAAGAAACCAGAAGCGACTATGCAATAGTCGTAGCAGGCGAACACACCTGTTGGAGGTCCCTCACTGGTAAAGGGACCTCCCACAATGAAAAAGGCCAAGTAATGAATACAATGACCACAAGCTAGATGCTGCCAAAGTGCTGCAAACCAGTGAGTGTCAGGAACAAGACATCGTCCTTTAACTCCAGACAAGACATTTTCAGACAGCATCCTGCAAGACGACAACCCAACAACACCAAGGAACCTGAAGCGACCAAATAGTAGTCATGGGAGGCGAACACACCTATTGGAGGTCCCTCACTGGAAAAAAGGGACCTGCCACGTAATGAACACAATGACTGTAAACAAGATGCAGCCAAGATGCCTCCAGACAAGCATCAAGATTACTACATTGTCCTCCAACTTCTGATAAGATGGTGTTTAACATTATTGGGAATGATTGCCAGACGGTTTTAGTCCCAGATGTGATTGCAGACATTTTTCTTGACATTAGCATAGGAGCCATCAAAATTTTGAAAAAGGACAACACATCTATACTTCCACAACTCCCAAAAAAAGCATGGAGATAAGAAACTTGTCAAACCAGCACTCTTTTTTGGGATTCTTGGGAGTAAAATGCTTCTGTGCCCATTTGTCGCCAAGCATCACAAGAAGGGAGAGAGATAGAGAGCAAGCCACAGCTCCAAGACCTAGCAAGCATAGCCAGTTCACTCTCAAAGAAGTGACAAGCAGATTGAAGAGAAGGAACATCCAAAATATATCCATGTTTCCATTCTATCACATCATTTTGCTATGAAGAATGTAGATATGTAGTTTGATGTAACACACTAATAGAAGTGCAAGACAAGTAAAAATTCTTTTTTCTAGAAACTCAATAGCATTATTTGTTTGTAAACATTTTGTAGTGGAAAACTAAGTCCTTATTTTATTTAAAAAATTGTTTAACTATATCTCTAACATGTTGATGTTCTTTTTAACAGTTTTAACTATTACTAGAAATTGAAGCGATGCAATTTGAACCTTAAATGTAATGATTAACCAAATCAAAAAAACTCTGACTAGACACCAACTATAGATGTCTAAAGATAGCACATTGGTGCTTAACTAATATAATCTACAATCAAAATGTGATACAAAAATCTAGTGAAGGATTGTTTGTAGCTTTTGATGAGAATGATGTTCATAACAATAATGTATTAGGATCAGGTGCTACTATCAAGTTAAAAATCCTAAGGCAATAGCAAAAATTCCTTAATTCTTCTTAAAGCATAGCATAATACATACAAGTCTGTGTTGAATGTGACCCTTGGTCATTCGGTCATGGTCCCCCCTATCATAATAAAGTGCAAGACACCTCATTAAACGCGGGTGGCTTAGTTGAGACACATGGAGAATGGAACGGGTGTTGGGTACCTAACAATCTCCCTTCCCTCCTCTAGCACGTGTACACGCAGAATACACTCGTTGGAACTCAAACACAAGACCTTTTGACTTTGATACCACTTATTATGATTGAATGCTACTACTAAGCCAAAAATCCTAAGGTGATAACAAGAACTCCTTAAATTCTCTTAAGGCACAATGCAATACTTATAGATCTATGTCGAGTGTGACCATTGGTTATCAAGTCCTCAACTTTTGGTCATGGCCCTCATCATGATAAAGTGTGAGACACCTCCTCAAGTGCAAGTGGCTTAGTTAAGACATGCGGAGCAGGGAACACATGTTGGGCACCCAATGTAATGTTATATGATTGAAATTAAATTGATTGGAAAGTTAGCTACATAAAGAATGCTGTTTAGTTTAATTTGGGAAGAGGCTTAAATAGTACCTTCCCTAAAGATAGAACATATCAGCTATATAATAATAGAGGCAATATTTTGTAAACTAGTCAAACAAGCTAAGAGGTCACATGTATCTAACATGTGGGAGGAAACTTCAGAGTTTATGATCTAGGAACTCTCCCTTGCAGTTACCATTAGCTTTACCCATACTTGAACTGGAAGCAAGAATTAATGGTGGTAGAGGACCTGTGCCTTGAAGCTGTAGGAACTACTTGCAATTAGCATGAGGTATGGTGACAGTTAGAGTACTAATAAGTGCAATTGTAGTAGCATTATGTACTATAGTGGTGGTAATAGTCTCAGTGGCCATCTGTGCCCATGCTGGTCTCTTAAGCTTCTCCCAGCACTAATCAAATTTGTGGTTTGTAAGCCAACAATGCTCACATGATGTCCATCCTTGGCTGTCTACACGACCTCCATCGCCTCCTGTACATCCTTGGTTGTGGCCACCACCTTGGGTGGCATCCATGGCTGAGTGATCCATTGTATATGTGCTAGTGTCAGTGGAGATTCATAGTAGATAGGCAAAAACAATCTCCAAATCTGTTAATGTCAGCACCAAAAATTTGCCTGTGCACTTGGGATGAAAGCTCCAAAGTTAGATTCAATGGGTAAGCAAGCGGTAATTGCAAATTTGTCTCAATAATGCCCATGGTCACCACATTTGAGGTCAATAGCTGATAGATCTCCGACTCCTGTAATAGTGTGTAATGTGGGAAAGTGCTCATATATGAACTGGTCTCCTATGCACAATGTGAGGATCTATTCATATTTCTCAAATACCTTGGAGATATTTTTTGCGTCCATGCATTTATGTCATGTCTCAAATCTTCTTGGTAGGCCATATCATCATGACTACACTAGCAACTTTTGGTTTCATGTTGTTCTCCATCCATGTCTCCATTGCTGATTCACATAACATTCAACATAGACTCTGTTCTTTGCATTAGGTGTTGGGTGTATGAGGTGCTTCACTTTTTGATGAGAAACAATGAAGGTTTGAAAACTTTGTCAGAAAAGTAAATAGTTCTTTCCATTGAGTTTCTTGGATGCCCTGTTAAGATTCTTGGTGATTGGTTCTCTTATCATGGCCATCATAGCTTCTGTTCAGGTCTGTCCAAATGGAAAAAATCACTGTCTAGCAAATCACAGAGGTAGTAGGAAGCCTCTGCAGGTAGGAAAACAGGTGGTACAGAAAGATCCGCCCTCAGTTGCAGCACATTTGATGAAACACAGCCCTGCACATTAGCTGTTCATATAGAAAGTGGACCTGGCTGTCAGCAGGTAGAATAGGACCACCAGATGTAAACAGTAGCAAGAGAAAGGTTTGATGGTCCTGGTGGGACCGTAGGAAGGGCCTGACAGTCTTGTGGCAGGGTCTATCCTCCCTTTCTGATGTGGCAATGGCTGCCTTTTGGGGGCGGTGGGGTTTCCCTGTTGACGAGGTGCTAACATCCTGGAGAGGGCTGACAGTAGGGGGTAGGCTCAGTGGTGGTTTTGGGGTGGAGAAGGTGGTTGGTTGGTGGTGGTGGTGGTGGGGTGAAGAAGACAGTTGCCCTAAGGTTACAACTTGGGCTCTAATACCATGTGAGAGTTAGGACTAGGGTAAAAAATGAAGGTTGTGTTGAAATTATATCTCAAAATCAAATTATAATAAGTGATTCCATTAACATATAAGTTCAAGTGCAGTTTGTATTTTAACCAATATGAAATTATTTTAATACTTCTCTTCACTTGTGGTTTTATTTATATACCTACAAAAGTAATAATTATTTTAATACTCCTTTTCACTTCACATCCTTAGGGATCGAACAACATTATTTACTATCGTTGCTGATAAGCCTTGTGTGGCTCTTGGATATGCATGGAAGTTTCCATGGCAAGGAACTCAAGGATATAGTATTGGAAAAGCACCTTTATAGATATACTTAGTTAATGAGCATCATGTAGAAGTGTCCCATCATTGACAGGCTTGTATTTACTTTTTTGTTACTTTTATGGTCAATCATTTACTTGTCAAATCCAAGGAAAGACCTGGCATTATTTGTATTTGCCTTCTGATTCCTGTTTGTTTCATGGACTGATTAATATATGTTATATGAAAATCAGCGTCATCCTGTTCATTTCAATTGTGTTTTCTCTATAGATGATAAAGCTTTTATATAATTATTTTATATACTTTTTATTTTCCTACGGACTTACATATATTTGGGACTTATTCAGGGTTGTGAGGGCAGAAAGACTGAAACAAAATCGTCCCAGAGACAAGGGTGCTGAAACTGTGGATCTTTCTATAAATGAGAAAAGTGGTGGTTGTGATTCTTCAAGTAAAGTATGCTCATGTATCCATTAAATTTGTTTATCATAGGTTACTTAATTCTAGGGAAATGATTTACTTGAGTTAAAGAAAATTTTTACGTACCTTTAAAACAATAAAGAAAGGTTTGTCTGGCTGGATCTTCAAGGAGGTAGGTTAAGCTCAATGAATTTGATATTTCTTATATAGTGAATAGCATTATTAATGATCAATTCCTCACAATGTTTGTTGTTGACACTAAATTGGTGCTAGAGAGGTGTATTGGTGGTTAGCAAAGAACACACTCCTTTCATGCTTGTACTTATGATGAGATTTATGTGGCTTTTACTTCAACTTCAAATACAGTTCAAACGTGCATTAGTACTATGCCTTTATTTCCAACAAAGCATGTTCCTAAAGAGGATGGAAAATAATGGACCTTCAAGAAGGTTAACATGTAGATGGATGGATGTATTAGGGAGGTAGAAGGGGAGGTCTCACTGCCACATCTTAAGGGCAGTAACATGGGTCTAGGTTGTGTTCATCCTTCAATTGGGATTTGTAAGCCTTGGGGAGATGTGTGGAGAAGGAGATTGGGGAGGAGGGGTTGGGAGCTAGTGAACAAGTGCCAACAAAAAGTTAAGGGAAGGGGATTAGTGTTTTAGGTGCAAGGGGGAAGGCATTGTGCAACCACTTGTTAAGACCTTGTGTGGTGCCGAATGTCTCGTGGGGTGGGTCACCATGCTAGCAACCATCTTGATTGGCAATGCAAGGTAGGCCAATTGAACAAGGGAACTCCAAGAAATAAGGGGGTTCAAGATTGCTCCTTGGGTTAATCTAAATTAGGTTCTGACTAACAAAGTTATCCAATGGAAGTTTGGTAAATGTTTGGTTCACAAGGCCCTAGCCTTTGATGAGGCTTGCCTTTGAGCTTGGTTAAACATGTGGTGGGGAAGGCCTAATGGATTGTCTATAGCGTGGAGATTTTCTTGTCTATTTTCCAAATGCTTTGCCAAGATGAGTTGCTCTGAGATCCTGTTAAGGTTTTGTCAAATCCGCTTAAGATTTGGGGACTTTTTACATGGTTGCCACCAAGGTTTCAAAAATTGACATAGATCGTCGAAATTTTGGTTTTACATTCTACTAGTATTGATATATAGTGTATTTTTGAGAGTTCAAGGGATCAAATGATCCATTGATGATCGATGGTGGATCAATAGATCTTTCAATCCAATGTATTTTTTAGCTTAAGAAAGGGTGGCTCAGCCAATCCAAGGAATATATCGGTTGATTCAATACAAACAATCGACAACTATTCGAGCTTTAAGGATGGTCGAACAACTACTACAATTGTTGAATGGAGGCTCAATGACTATTGCGGGTTTGACGAGGTCAAAGGCTTGAGGTCGACAATTGAACGATCGCCTGAATGTCATGCACTTCTATTGAACCCATTTAGGTTTTCAGCAACAGGAAGTTAGAGTCAACGCTTGCGTTAGAAAGTCATCTCGCTTGCCGCATTTAAAGGAAGGGAAAAAAAAAGAAAAAGAATAAAGTAAAAAGAAAAGAAAGAAAAACAAAAAGTGAAGAAAAAGAGGAAAAGATTAAAAAAAAAACAAAGAGAAGAAAAAATAAAAATATTAAATAAAATTTATGTTTAAAAAATAATAGAATTATGATATGTTTTTAATTTTTTAGAAAAAATACGTTGATAATGTGTAGAGCTTGTGGTGGCTCTATTCCTAGCCAGACTTTGCCCAAGCTTGTTTTCACAAATTTGTAGTCAAATTCTTGCCAACATCATTCCTTCTTTGTAAATGACCTTCAACAAGGTACTATGCCTATGCACTACTACTTTGTCTCTAGAAACTATTGCTTTGATAGTAGTACCCAAACAACATGACTTGTGAGACTCCCATTAGAACATCAGTTCCTTACAGTGCAGACAAGGATGCACTAGAGGTAGATCATAACCTCCTTGCATTCATTGTGGATGGAAGAATCATCCATTTAATTAGTGTTAGGAAAAGTTTAGGTGTTCACCTATTGTGCCCTCTACTCATTTAATGGTTGTTGACTCACTAACAAACAATGTGGTCTTCCCAAATGTTCCTCCACCTACTTAACGTACGATGCAAATTTCACTTATTGTTTATGATGAATTGATGATTCTCCAAGTACAACAAAATTTGAAGCCATTGTTGCCTATGTTCTATCCTCTAGTATGCAAGCCCTTCATACATTCTCTCATAATAATTCTTGAATAATTAATTCTAGAACACCCAATCATATTTCTAGTAATCACTCACTTTTTACTTGCCTAACATAACTTTCTGATATAAATTTTGTTGCTTTAATGGATAGGTGTAGTTGTCCCATTTTCAAAGAGGGCACTACACCTGTCAACCTAGATATTTCCTTTAAAAAATTCTTTATATTCCTGATTTTTCCCTTAATTTATTATTTATCAATGTCATCATCAAAAAACTATATTGTTTCGTTACATTTTATCTTTTTAATTGCACTTTTAAGGACTTACAGATGAGAAAGAGAATTGGGTTGGACAATGATTAGGGTTGTGGCATATAGACCATGTCATAGATGATATTTCTTAGGGACTTTGGTGGTCACCTCTAGTGATTTCTGCTTACTTTGGCATTATCGCCTTAGATATCTCTCTCTTAGGAAGTTGCATGAAGTTTTACATTAGGTATTAATTAGCCTTTTTAGTTAGTCTTATGAGTAAGTAGTTGTAAGTAGTTTCGTATTACCTATAAGAGTCGAGAATTGTTTACTTCAGGTTTATTTGATTTAATTCATTGTGGTGTTTAGAGACTCTCTAGGGTTATCGTTAGTAGTTATCGTTATTATATTATTTTTGTTAATGATATCTCTCATATCTCTTAGGTGTATTTGTTGACAAATCTTCAACATGTCTTTAATGTAATCTTCAATTATTTTAATGAAATTCAAACTCAATTTACTATTATTCTAAAGATTTTTCATATTGATAATGCTCGAGTTTGTCTAATTTGATGTTGAATCTCTTTACTCTCAGAGAGGCATCATTCATCAAAAAACTTGTGTACACACATCCCAACATAATGCAAACATCATTGTTTATTCAATGTTGCTTGCAACTTTCTAGTTGAGATAAATGTGTCAGTATCTTTGATTTGATACTGTTACCACAACCTCCTATCTTATTAACTATATGTTGTCTTCTTCTTTGGGTAGTGTGATTCCTTTAGGCATTTCTTACTTGACCAAGAATTGTTTTCACTTCCTCCTAAAGTTTTTAGTTGTATAGCCTTTGTCAAAAAATTAGTTATTAGGTTGGAAAGACTCACTTTTTGGTCTCTTAAATGTGTCTTTATTAGTTAGTTATTCTCATTCTTAAAAAGGGTATTATTGTTACTGTTGGATAAATGGATCCTGATTCGTTTACCCGTTTACTGTTATATATATATTCTATGTAATTAGTCTTTAGTCAATGAGAAAATACAGTTTTCTACATGGTATCAGGCTAGGTTTACCCTAACCCTCCCTACCCTCTCTCTCTTTCGCCGCCGACGTTAGTGACTTGTCGTCTCTCCTGATGGTTTGCCCCCCCTTTTCTTGCGCATGCCCTCGCACACCCCCCCCCCCCCTTTTCCACACCGGTGCCCTGCTGACGCTATGTCTCCTGTTGGCAATCTCTTCCTGTGACACCTTCTGCGCTTCCCTTCACGCCACTGTCCTTCTTATGCGTGCCTTCCCCCCCACCCCCCACCCCCCCTCACGTGTCCTTCCTTCTGCACTGTGCCCTACTCCGTCGTCTCTCTTACCAGCAGTCTCTTCCTATGACGCCATTTGCGTAGCCCTTTGCGCCATCGTTGTTGCCCCCCCCCCTTCTCCTGCTGTGTGCGACGTGGACGCACCTCTGTTGGACATGCCCACTAGTCTGCTCCCTATTTCCCGTTGGACTTGCCTGCCTCAGTCCACATCATTCTGTCTTCATGCAAATGTAGTTTTCCTCGTGGGTTGGCAAGCTCACTGTGATAGGAGTGAAGCTCAATGAGACCAATTATCATCATTGGGATAATGTGTTTGAGACCTTCATTCTCTCTTAAATGCATGAAAATCACCTTTTTTGTGACTCTCCGGACTCCAAGGCTACCGACTATGCGACCTGGCGTGCTGCAGACTTTGCTGTGACCTCTTGGATCATCAATAGTGTGGACGAACCCATTGCCCGTAGCATTGCTCGTCTTCGTCTGGCATGCCATGTGTGGGAGACTCTTCGAGCCACTTACGGAGCTGACAACGGCATCACTTGTGTTTGTGAAACATACGAGCTTCTCCTCTCCCATCGTCAGGGGGAGTTGACGGTCCAAACCTACTACAGTCGTCTTCGTTCTCTTCTTAATGATCTCGACCTTTTCCAGCCCTGTACTCTGGAGTTGGTGACTCAATGCAGGTATCGAAAGGAGCTCGGAGTTGCTCTCTTTCTCACCGACCTTCGCTCGAACCTTGTGTCTTAGATTCATGGGCAGATCCTCGTCGTTGACTCCATCCCATCCTTGCAGACAACTTTCAACTGGGTTCTTTGGCTGACTACGGTGACCTCTAGCCCTTCTGTCTCTCAGACGTCCGTTGACTCTTCTGCCTTGGCGGCACATGCAATTGCTCGTGACAGCCTTCTCCCTCCTTCCCCACACACTAGCAGTGCTTCTGGTGGCCACTCGCACACTGGTGGATGGTCCTCCCACCCCCGCACTTTGTGCGTCCACTATGGCCATCTGAACCACCCCTCCGATAGGTGTTGGGCGAAGTTTGGACGTCCGGCACCTACTCCCTCCACACACTTGGTGTTGTCCCTAGCCCTACCTTCAGCCGCCAACTCTATCGTTGCTGTCCCTTCGCTCGTGCAGATCACTCAGGCTGATTTTGATGAACTTATGATCCTTTGCGCTCAACAAAATCGTGAGGCTATTGCTGCTCATGTCCTCTCCAATGGTATGTCTTCTACTCATACATCCACCTCTAGTGATACTTGGATTGTTGATTCAGGCACCTCTCATCACATCTTGGGTAATCGCTCCCATTTTGATCGCCTCACCCATTGTGCAAATATTCATTCTGTTGCCCTTGCTGATGGCTATAGTTGTGCTATTTCTGGGGAAGGGACCATTTTCTCAACTAAGGATATTTTTCTGGAAAAAATGTTGTATATACCTAATTTTCCAATTAATCTCTTATCTATCAATGCCATCACAAAACGCTTATATTGCTTTGTCAATTTTTACCCATTTCATTGTACCTTTCATGATTTGTAGACGGGCAAGAAGATTGGCTTGGGCCTTGAGCATGGTTGGGGCGTCTACATCTTGGTGCAGGATGGCGTTACTCACAGATTGGTCTCGTTTGTGGCATTTGGTGATTCATCTTTGCTGTGGCATTGGCATTTGGGTCATCCTCCCTTGTGTCGGCTTTGTGAAATCCTTCCATCTGTGTCTCTTCACCCATTTACCTGTCAGTCTTGTATTCTGGGTAAGCAGTCTCATGCCACTTACCCTCGTCGTCAGTTGTCGTCTGTGTCTCATGCTTTTGATTTAGTCCATTGTGATGTTTAGGGTCTGTCTAGGGTTACCTCTGTTGGTGGTTTTCGTTAATATATTGTCTTTGTTGACGATTTTTGTCCGATTTCCTAGGTGTACTTGTTAAAGAATCGTCAATATGTTCTTGATGTAATCCTTTGCTATTTTAATGAAATTCGTACTTAGTTTACCACTACTCCCAAATTGTTTCGTATTAATAATGCCCTTGAGTTTGTTCAGTCTGTTGTTGCCTCCTTATGTTCTGAGCGTGGCATTATTCATTAGACCACATGCACTCATACTTCTCAACAAAATGGTGTGGCTAAGTGAAAGCATCGACACATCCTCGATGTCGCTCGCACTCTATTGTTGAGACACATGTTCCTAAGTCTTTTTGGTCCGATGCGGTGTTGATTGTGGCCTTTCTCATTAACCGCATGCCTGTTGCTCCTTTAGGCGGTGCTATTCCTATTCAGCGGCTTTCTCCTTGACAAGAGTTGTTCTCTCTTCCTCCCAAAGTTTTTGGGTGTATAGCCTTTGTCAAGGATTTAATCATTAGACTTGATAAGTTGTCACCCTGCTCCCTTCGTTGTGTCTTTCTGAGTTATCCTTACACCCAAAAGGGATATTGGTGTTTACATCCTACGTCTCATCGATATCTTGTTTCTGTTGATGTTGTTTTTCTTGAGGATACCCTTTTTTCTCTGACTCCTTCACTCCTAACATTGAGGCCACCCTCCTTCCTCCACTGGTTCCCTCTTCTGGTCCTCCCTATGTGCCACATGTAGAGCAATCACCTCCTCAGGCGCCTCCACCTTTGCAGGTCTATCAGCGATGTTGTCCTCATGCACTGCCTCTCGCCCCAGCTACTGCCCCTCCTTGCTCGACTACAGATTCGTCTCTTGATCTACCCATCGCCCATCGCCCTTTGCAAAGGTACTCGTGTCTCCCCTCAGCACTCTCTTTCTCACTCCCTGTCTTACGTTGCCATTTCCCCTTCTTACAAGTGGTTTGCCCTTTCTCTTTCCTCTGAATCAATTTCTAAGGATCATTTTGAGGTGCTTACCCTTCCCCATTGGAAGCATGCGATGATGTTGAAATGCAAGCACTACTTACTCATCAAACATGGATGGTGGTTTCTCGCCTATCGAATACTCCGGTTGTTGGGTGTCAGTGGATCTTCACTGTCAAGCATCGCCCCAATGGTAGCATTGACCGCTACAAAGCCTGCCTAGTTGCTCGTGGTTTTACGCAAACTCATGGGTTGGACTATGCTGAAACCTTTGCTTCGGTGGCCTGCTTGCACTCTATTCACATTCTCTTGTCCCTGGTTGTTAATTGACGTTGGTCCCTTTCTCAACTGGATGTTCGTAATGCCTTCCTTTATAGTGATTTGGAGGAGGACGTCTCCATGGAGTAACCTCCTGGGTATGTTGCTCCGAGGGAGAATCAAGTGTGTCACTTACAGAAAGCTCTCTATGGTCTGAAACAAAGCCCTCGTGCCTGGTATGCCAAACTTAGTTCTGTGATGGTGACGTTTGGGTTCAAGAAATGTGGTGTTGACAATTCTATCTTCATTCAAAAGGGTCCTTCTGGTTATACTATTTTGGCTGTATATGTTGATAACATTTTAGTGATAGGTGATGATGTTGATGGAGTCAAGTCAGTCAAAGTAGTGCTCTCAAGACATTTTGATATTAGAGACATGGGCAGATCGAGATACTTTCTAGGGATCGAGTTTGCATACGTTAAACAGAAGATGATTCTCTCCCAAGGAAAATATGTTTTGGATTTGTTGAAAAAAACAGGTCTTACAGGATGTAAACCATAATGCACTCCTGTTATGGCTAAACGTCCCTTTTGGGAGTCCTCAGAGTGTTATAGTGATCCAAGTCAGTACAGATGATTAGTTGGTAAGCTCATTTACCTAACTGTTACTAGGCCAGACATATCTTATGCTATTGGGCTTTTGAGTCAGTTTATGTAGGAGTTGAAGGAGGTTCACTAGCATGGTGCCTTATGTGTGCTATCCTACTTGAAAAGCAATCCGGGAAAAGGGTTGATGTACTCAGACAATGGTCATCTCAATGTTATGGCATACAGATTCCAATTATGAAGGCAGTCAAGGTGATCGAAGGTCAATCTTAGGATATTGTACTTATGTTGGAGGTAATTTGGTGACATGGAGAAGTAAAAAGCAGAATGTGACATCTAAGTCTAGTGTAGAGGCAAAATACAGAGTTATGTCCCAGGCTGCCAGTGAGTTGATGTGGCTTCGATCCCTCCTGACTGAGTTAGGTGTTTAGGTGTCCACTCCTATGGTGATGCACTGTGACAACCAGGTCGTCATCTGCATCAACAGCAATGATACATTCCATAAGAGAACCAAACACATTGAGATTGATTATCATTATATTCGAGAGTTGGTGGAATGTGAGCTTGTATGCACGCCACACATTCGATCTTCTGATCAAATTGTCGACATCTTTAATAAGAGTCTTAGTGTTGGTGTATTTAACAATTTTTGTATCAAGCTGTGTATGTTCGATATATATCTTTCAACTTGAGGGGGAGTGTTGGATAAATGGACCTTGATCCATTTACTCGTTTACTGTTGTATATTTATTCTATGTAATTAGTTTTTAGTCAATGAGAAAATACAATTTTCTACAGTTACCATCCTCCTATTCGTCATTATTTCGTGTTTGCAAAGGTTTTTCTTAAGGATACTCTTTTTCACTGCTCTGGTTGAGATAGTGTCTACCTCTCTTCCTCAACCACCTTTTGTTGATCCTCCTCTTAGTCCTTAGGATCAATCCAAGGCAACAAAAGCATCATCATCAACCTATTCACCACCACCTTTGTAGGTTTATCAATGATGTTGCCATTGTATACCACCCACGACTCAAGTTGAGGCAACATCTCCCATCAACATAGATCACTCTTCCTTTGACTTGTTCATTGCCTTTTGTAAAGGTATACACCCTTCTACATTGCATCCTATTTCTCACTTTGTATCTTATAACGCCCTTTTACCTAATTATAAGAAATTTTCCTAACTATATTTTCAAAATCCATTCCTAAGAATTATTATGAGGTGTTTATCTGTCCTCAATGGAAGCATATAATGGATGTGGAAATGTAAACTCTAGTTACAAAGGGAACATGAGACATGGTTGATTGCCCTCAAGATGCTCCTGTTAGATGTCATTGGGTATTTACCATTAAGTATAAACTTGATGGAATTATTAATAGGCACAAAGCTCACTTAATCACTTGAGGTTTTACACAAACCTTCAATGTTGATTATGTGGAGACTTTCTCTCTAGTTGTAACACTTAATTCTATACAAGTTCTTTCCCTGATTATCAGCAAGTTGTATGGTGTCTCTGTTAGACATCCAAAATGTCTTTCTTTATGATGATTTACAGGAGGAAGTCTTCATGGAATAATCTCTAAAATATATTGTTCAGAGGGAGAATCAAGTTTGTCAATTGAGAAAGACAATTTGTAAGCTCAAATAAAGTCTATAAACGTGGTTTGCCAAACTTGGTTATGATCTCACATGACTTCAAAAAGTGTATAGTTGATAACTTCATATTTATCAAGAAATGATCTTCGGGTTATACCATTCTTGTCGTGTATATTGATGATATACTACTAATAGGTGATGATGCTACAAGCATTGATATAATTGAAGCATTTCTTACACAGCACTTTGTCATTAAATACATGGACAAACTAAGATACTTCTTAGGTATCAAGTTTTCTTATTCAAAAGAAAAGTTAGCTCTTTCACAAAAGAAATATGCACTTGTTGAAAGAAACTAATTTTCTAAGGTTTAAACCAAAGCAAACTCCAATAGAGACAAATATACCCTTTTAGATACCACGTCAAAGCTGTATGATAATCTTGGACGGTATGAAAGTTTGATTGGTAAACTTATTTATCTTACTGTTACTAGACTAGATATTTGCTTTGTTGTAGGTCTTTTAAGTTAGTTTATGAAAGAACCAAGAATGGCTCATTAGAATGGAGCCCAGAGAATTGTAGTTTACATTAAAAGAAATCCTGTGATAGGACTCATTTATTTCAGCAATAATCATCTAGATGTTGTTACCTATTCAGATTATTATAGCTATGCAAGAGACAAAGGTGACAAAAGATCCACTTCTAAATATTACACCTATGTAAGAAGAAATCTTTTGGTATGAAGAAGCAAAAAAACAAAACATTGCCTTTAAGTCAAGTTTAGAACCAGAGTACAAGGCTATGTCTCGAACAATTGGTGAGCTAGTATGGTTAAAGTCTTTTCTTACAAAATTTGGAGTTCAAGTATTGATTCTGATGGTTATACATTTTGATAATCTAACCACTATTTATATTGGGAGAAATAATATGTTTCATAAACAGACAAAGCATATTAAGTTAATTGTCACTATACTTGAAATTAGTTGAGAAAAGTATTATTAACATGCCCTACACTCAATTTATTGATCAGCTCGTAGATATCTTCATCAAAAGTTTTACTGAGAAAATGTTTTAAAAATTTTGTAAGTTGAGTTTGTTTAATGTGTACCCACCAACTTGAGGGAGAGTCTTGGAGTATAGGATCCATTTACCCAATTATGATTGTGTGTGTGTGTGTGTGTGTGTGTGTGTGTGTGTGTGTGTGTACACACTTGTGTTCACTTGTATCAATAGAACATATCATTTTCATTTTCAACTCTTATATTGATCAATATATGAAATAATAGAGCACCTATAATTTCCCTTAAGCATATAAATCTATACCTTTTCTTTTCCCATGAATGTGTTTTTCATTGACCGTTTTGTTTATGGTCACAAACATTCTCCTAGGTTTCTGCAAAATCAAAATACCATTTGTCTGATACATATCATATAACATTGTCCACCATTGTCAGTTCCTTAATGTTACATTTTGTCAGCTTTTGTTTCCATTGTCTTTGTATGTGATTTCAGGAATCAAGCTTTCATTTAAGCAAGCCTGATCGGATATCTGTAACGTATGGTCATCCAAGAAATTCATATTCAAAACAAAAAACAATGTCCTTACCTTCATCACCAGATGAATTTGGGGGCGAGGCTTCTGATGGAAGTGGAGCTTCTAGCTTGTTGCAGACAGGAGCATTTTTCTCAATGTTGGATAAAGTATTGCAATCATCAAAAATCTTGAAAAAGCCTTTGTTGCCATTTCAAGAATGGAATATTGATTTCTCGGAGTTAACAATTGGCACACGTGTTGGTATTGGTTGGTACTATTGACTTCAATGGTTCTGAAATACTTTACTATTTCTGAATGTTTAGAAAGATGTGACGAAAGACTATATGCATGTAGTATATACTTATCTAAATTTTCAACTCTGATTTTGTCTATTTAGGATTTTTTGGTGAAGTTTTCCGAGGGATATGGAATGGTACAGATGTTGCAATCAAAGTTTTCCTAGAGCAAGACATGACAACTGAGAACATAGAAGATTTCTGTAATGAAATATCCATTCTAAGGTAACCATCGTCTGTTGTGTAAAAAAGGTTATGGAGTTGCAGTATAATGAACTCTTATTCTATTATCTTCATTCTTTTGCAGCCGTCTTCGACATCCAAATGGTAATTTTCCTCTTTTCTGAGTGTAGCAGCTCCCTACTACTTAGATGCTTCCAAGGAAGGGACTCTCATGGCCTTTCCTTCATTTCATGTTCACTTGAAATAGTATGCCACAACTCTCAACAAAATATTGCATTCTTGAAGAAATCACTAGCTTGTCCAGTATTATGGTCTAGATATGCTTTTTTACTCAACTTTGGCCTTTTCATGAATGCTTTGCTTTTGATTTTATGTTCAATCTTTGACAAGGATACTGGATCCGCTTACCATAAAGCAGATACATGAGTGACCCACATGGAACATTTTGCTGAAAAATGCGAGGATCTAAATTATTGCAATTAATATACATAATTTGGATCCTTGTTATTTTTCCACTCAGACCATAAGAGTTTCATATACCCTGCAAAAAATTATATTTTTTTGAGACAAAAATTATATATTGATGACAAATAATTAAAAAACCTCTTACTTAAAAGTCTAGACCTGCATGTTGCAGTTATCTTATTTCTTGGTGCATGTATGAGACCTCCACACCTTTCAATGGTCACCGAATATATGGAGATGGGATCATTGTACAATATAATACACATGAGTGGTCAGAAAAAGAAGCTTAGCTGGCGCAGAAGGTTTAAAATACTTCGAGATATTTGTAGGTGAGTAAAATTTTTATCTCCTACTTGTATTTTTCTTGTACATTCCTTTCATTTTTTTCTAAACCTTGCATCTGTAGAGTTTGCTGACCCGACATCGTGAGATTATGGCTGTGGTGGTGGTTTATGTATGTGCTATTGCTTTTGCATAGCTTGCTAATTTCCATATGGTAGTTTCATTGTCCCATGAAAGGCCTTCTTTCTGGAACTGAGATAATTAAATTATATCAATATTTGTTTAATATTTGAATATTGAATAACTAAGTACATGTACATTGTTCACTGAATACATCTTGATCATTTTGAAAAATCAAATATTATATAGGTAAAGCACTACAAATTTGGTTTTCATGGCCTTTCATGGCCACCTTGACATAGGGGCGACCAAATATCATTCTAACGATAAAGGTGGACCATGAAGGACGTGCAACTTGTTATTTGCACTACAACTTGATCTACATATTAGAATGATATTTGGTTTTCACTCTTTATATTGTTTCTCAACACGTTGACAACTTTATATGGATATAGGGGCTTAATGTGCATCCACAGAATGAAGATTGTACATCGTGACATAAAAAGTGCCAATTGCCTGGTGGATAAGAATTGGACGGTCAAGATATGTGATTTTGGGCTATCACGTGTGCTAACAGAAGGTCCATTGAGAAATAATTCTTCCGCTGGGACTCCTGAATGGATGGCGCCGGAGCTTATCCGCAATGAGCCTTTCACAGATAAATGTGACATCTTTAGCTTGGGAGTAATTATGTGGGAGCTTTGCACCCTAGGAAGACCATGGGAAGGCGTGCCTACAGTACAAGTAGGTACATTTATCTGGTGTTTGCATTCTGAAATAAAGTTGTATAAAATGTGGTAGGAAAATATAGAAATTCCATTGCCACCCTACATACCATATCAACGAGAAATTTTATTTTAGATTACAAACTGGTGCAGGCTGTTAGAAATTGGCATGTCTAGATTATTCACCGTTGTCATTTACTCAGGTAGTGTATGCTGTTGCCATTGAAGGAAAACGCCTGGAGACACCCGAAGGCCCTCTGGGCAAATTGATCTCTGGTAAAGCCAAATTAACCCTTTTTATTCCATTTATAGAAAAGCTTTTGCAATAATTATTTAGGTTACATTCCCTATGGCGCTCTCGTCACAGATTGCTGGGCAGAACCTGATGAGCGACCTAGTTGCCAAGAGATTCTCTCTCGTCTGCTTGATTGTGAGTGCACGATCTGTTGAGGCCTCTTCTTCCCTTTTCCCCCATTTTATAGCTATGAAAGTCTTGTGTCCCGAGTGGGTAATGTCTATACAGGCTGTTGTTGTAAGTCATTCTTTAAAAAAGTGTTTTCGAGACGATCATGCTTGATCATTCATTAGTTTTCTCGTTCCCACGGACTTTTGATATATAGAAAGAGTAAGTCTGTAAGCATGCGACCACATATACAACATACTTTAGTGAGAGTGGTATATGACCCTGCGAAGGGGTTCAAATTTCAATTACTTGATAAAGGAAATTATTACAAAAGCAGCCATTAAGAAAATCGTGTTATCTGGGTGCAATGCTTTGGTATGTGATCATAATAATGTGTGGTGGTTCTCTATCTTTTACCCCCAGGAACCCAATGATCCGAGTCCTGCGTGCGTAGAAACGATAAATGAAGACGGAGATGGTTCTTTTCAGTACTGGTCGGGAAGTTGTCGGTTCGGACTGGTTTTTCTCATTCTTTCCGGATATTTGTGTTTTGGTTTTGACTGGATGTTTTGGTCTTCGCTGCTTTTTACAGTTCTACTTGTGTTTTTATCTTTTTTGTAAGTTTTAGGTCTAGTTCCCTTTGCTTGTATTGTTCATTTTTTGTGATCCGTACTCTTTTTAGCAGGCCATTTCTGTGTGATAAATAAGATTTTGAATTATAAAAGAAAAAAATGGAGTACTAAGGGAAGTTTGTGCCTTGGGAAATTCTGCAAAAGAAAAATTAGGAATTTTTTTTTGAATTTTCGGACGTTTATGTATCTTAAAAAATTTGAAAAAATTTAAAAATTTTCATCACTTTAAATACATATTTTTCTATCAAATAAAAAAATACATTTTTTTTTGTCATTTTCTATCCCTTAGGTTAAGACAATTGTCATAATTAGTAAAAATTTTGTTACAATATACTTAATTTTGTATATCTTATTTAACTTCTCTTAATATTTGTTAAACTCGTAATTGTATGGAAAATCTCAATATTTGCATGACCTTCATCATTTACGTCAAACAACTCTTAATCTCCCTTGATTAGTAGTAGACTATTGTCAAAAAAATTTCACTTCATCTCCCTTGATTAGTAGACTACTGTCAAAAAATTCACTTCAACTCTTATGACAACGTTGAAAAATTCACAACAACGTTGAAGTTCATTTCCGACTTCAACTCTTACAAAAAATTTACAACCTTATGGATTTTTAATTTGCCTTGCCATCGACTTTGTAGTTGCTGCTCATCCATCAAAATATGTCATCGCTTGATTCTCAACTTTCACATCAACGACGTTTTTCTATTCTATTGTTAAAAATAAAAAATCAAAATTAAAAAACATATGTAAGTACACGTTTTAAAAATATTAACTCATTATTAAATTTTGTGAAATTAAATTTTATAAAAATAAAATTATAATAAATGTAATTGAATTTTCATTATCAATGTATTATTATTACAATTAAAATAAAATTATGTTTAAAATATTAAAATATAAAATATTTATAAATTTTATTTAAATTAATTTTTTAAAATTTCTGCTACATACAATTTAATTTTTTTTCCATTTTTAGAACCCTAAATTCTCGTATCTGCATAAACGCTTCTAAGGTAGTGTTTTTTTTTTCTCCAGAGGTAGTCTTTTTTTTTTTCCTGAGGTAGATTAGGAATAGCATATTTAGGTTAGAACGACCAACAAGCGATCATCATTTGCCGGTGAGCTAAAACACGTACGATCAAATATGCTCTACTGAATTCTCCTATCAAAACAATAAAATGAGGGGTTTCTTACCTTGGAAATGCAAGAAATTCAAGAACAATGCATTAATCAATA
>JAMKPZ010003221.1:0-34269 GCA_024699675.1 Amphibolis antarctica
ATATTAATTTTTGAGTTATTTGAATTTGAATTTATATTTGTATTTATTTTAATATTTAAATAAAATATATAAAATAATAAAATTATATTTTTTAATATTAATATAATTAAAGATCATAATAAAAAAAATGAAAAAATTACGTTAGAAAAAACCCCAGGTCATTATGACCATTAAAGTTAGTTTTGGTTATAACAAACGAAGTTTAAAGTAGATTAAAGTAATTTTAATAGCAGTATAAACAAACATTATCTTTTGGTGTACTTTCTGCGAACCACCTGCTTCTTCGAGTTCGGATACACGTTGGGAAATTATCACTTGTACCTTGATCTTATTGGAATAATGATGTTGTATTTAATTAAAAAATGTTTTAGGTTGTGACGTTACTCGGAATGATGTGATTTATTTTACAAATGCATGTATGGTAATGTATATTAAAATGTGAAAAAATATTTAAATAAATGTTTTACAATAAATATTTTATGTTTTTTAAAAATATTTTTTATAAAACAAACTCTTCAAATATTGTTATAAATATTGTTGATAAAAAAAACCTTAAAAGGTAAAATAAGCACTTTAAAAAAGTTAATGTTCCAACAAACAAAAGATGTGATTGAGTATTTTGATTTTTTAGAAATCATATGATTTAAAAAATGATGATAGCTTTTTTTTGAAAAGTGTAATAAATAATAAATAAAATATGTAAAAGAATAATATATGGTGTTTATTATAATAATGTGATAATGTGATGATTAGTTTTTTTTTAGAGTTGTTACGAATAATAAATAAAATATGTAATAGAATAATAAATAATATTTATTATATTAATATGATGATAATATTTTTTTAAAATTGTAATGATAATATTTTTTAAGAATCATCACATTCAATAAATAATAAATAATGTAAAATTTATTTAATAAATGATACTATAAAACGTTATAAAATAGAAAAAGTGATTTTTTATAAACGACTTTAAAAAAATAAAGAAGAATAATAATTTTAATAATTAAAAAATAATTAAAAATTTTAAAAAACGAAGTTAAACGCTAAACGTTCTCCCAAAACGACATCGTTTGTTTCAGACATTTATTATTATATAATTATTATTTTTATTATATATTATAACATTCAATAGTGTTATTTACTAAATAATTTTTATATTTTTTATTAATAATTATATTTTTAAAATTATCATAAATTATATATTTTTTAAAAATCGTAAAATTTAATCTATCTCAGTAAAATGTCTATATAAATGATACCAAATTGTAAGAGCAGGAAAGGCCTATTCTACCCTTTTTTTTCTTTTTGTTTTTCTTTTTTTTCATATTCTATTGCTTATTTTGTCGTGTCTCAACCTAATTTTTTAGGGTATAAATAGTGGGGGCATGTGCGCTGGCTTTTCCTCCTCTCCCTCCTCTGCTCTCCTGGAAAGGAAAAAGGAAACAGGGGAGGGAGAGTTAGAGGGCGAAGAAGGCGGCAAGGAATTGGGGAGGGTGGGGGGAAGGGGATACGATGGTGGCGGCCCTCCTCGCGTGGCTGTTGGCCTTCTTCCTCCTCATGGCCGTGCTCGGCCTCGTCGTCTACCAGGTCCGTTTCTCCATTTCTCTCAAATCGCATCCTTTTTCTCTTTGAGCGTTTTTTTGCCTCTTTCAGCTTCGTTTCTGGTTCCGACCAAGTTCAACAAGAAACCCCCCCCCCCCCCCTCTCCTCGTAATTGTTCACTTTCCCGTACTTCATTTTACATTTACATTTCTTAGTTTACATTTTCTATTATCACTTTTTCCCCTCTTTTCATCTCAAAATCGTTTAAAAAGTACTTTTTTCCACTCCCGGTTGGTGAACGATCCCAAACTTTGGGTTGTCTGGGTTTTGGTGGTCTGACCATGTGGGGATATGGTCTTCTTCATGGTTGGTGGGATGTGTTTTACGGAAAAAAAGGATTGATGTTTTTCTTCACCCCTGGTGCGATCTTCGTGGTTGAAGTTTTTGGCAATGCACTGTATCAATGGAAGAGGAAAATTCTAAGTGGGCAATCCGATTTGGTTGGGTAATAAACTTCTTGTTTATTTAATTATTTCCTAATGATTTCCCGGTTTTTATTAGATGAGTGATTTTAACCCGACCCGCTAGATCAAAGGTGAGAGGTGCCATGTGGAACTTTGTTAGTGATATTGCAAAAGGTTGATTTATGGTGGAAAACATGTAAAACACTGGAAATTAACTAGCAGGCAATAGTTCGAGAGGTAGCCCAACTATCCAAGTCCACAACAATCACTCCAAGAACATGCCCTAACACAGCCTCATATGAACTTATATATCACAGGACCTATCTAAATAACCATAACCTGACCCAACTCTTACATAAAATCCTACTAAATAACTCGTAATATTTGTGACAATTACTCCTCTACCTCAAAGACCTTGTCCTCAAGGTTAGGAAATCCAGACAATAGCTTGTGAAATTCCTCCCAAGTTGCTGTTGCCTCATCTTTGTCTTTCCACTGGACCAAAACTTTGGTGACTGCAGCATTGCCCTTTTTCCTCATGTGCTTGACCAAAATATTGAAAGTTTCTATGTCTAATACAGGATAAACAACTGGTACTGCAGTCAGGATGATGGTTTCCACCAGGCCTATCTTCCTCTTCAGTTAGGAAACATGAAATACAGGATGGATCTTTGATTGGGGTGGCAGTTGCACCTGATAATCAACCTTTCCCACCTTGGCCGCCCCCTGAAATGGTTCATGATACTGAGCTGGCAACTTTTGATTGGCACAAGATTTGACTGTGTGCTGTTTATTGGGCTGCAGCTCTAAAAATACCTAGTCCCTGCTCACGAAAGTCTCCTCCTGCCTTTATTTGTTAGCCTTATGTAGGTTACTTTGTAGTTTGTGTAAAAGGACTCCTTGGGTCCTTCGCTCCTCATTGACTGCTGCAGATTTTGTTGTTTTTGGTACATATGAGAGAAGGGTTGGTCATTGCACTCCATATAAAGCCTCAAAAGGCCTGAAACCTATAGTATTGTGCCTTGTGATATTGCACCAATGTTGTGGCCGTGATAGCCAATCAGATCAATTCCTTGGTTGCTAAAAGGTGAAGCAATGTAAATAAGTCTCAAGTGTGTGATTTAAAACCTCTGCTGGTCCATCTGATTGAAGGTTATAAGCTGATGATATACATAATTTGGAGCCTTGTATTTACACAAGTTCATGCCAAAATGTGCTTGTAAAGGTGGGGCCTCTATCACAGGCTATAGGTCTCTGCATGCTGTGGAGCTTCACTATTGTTTCTACAAATGAATAGGCAATAACTTCTGCCATGTAGGAATGCTTTAACAGCACAAAATGTGCATATTTCATAAAATGGTCCACAATTACCATGATACAAGTCTTGGCCTTCAATGGAGATAGACTTTTAATGAATTCCATGTTAATATCCATCGAACTTTGTTGGGGTAGCAGTAATGATTGTAACTGCCTCGTAGACATCAAGTTATTGTATTTGTTCTTTTGGAATAAATCACACTCCTTGATGAATTGTTTGAAGTCATATTTCCATCCTTTCCAATAAACATTTAGCTTCATTCATTGCATGGCTTTTTAGTAACTGGAATAGCCTGTCAATGATGAACTATGAATCTTCTCCATCTTTATGCCACATGTCTGGTTCCTTCGCAATAATTGGTCTTCCTTTATAAAACACTGCCCCATCCACCAATGAATACTTGCTGGGATTCAGCTTGCCTTTCTGCCACTGTGTCAGAAAATTGGTGTGAGTGTAATTGTTGGTGTTGCATTTTCACCTACTGGAACCATTTAGGGACTAGCACAGTAATGATGTTGCTACCAACTGTTATTGGCTGATTTCTTTTGGATAATGCATCAGCTGTTGTTTTAGTTTTCCTGGACTTTTATTGTAATTTATGATCAAAGCTTAAAAGCTTCACGAACAATATTTCCTGCATAGGGGTACAAATTTGCTGGTCTTCTAAATATTTAGTATTGATTTGGTCCATTCTAATGATAAATTGCCTTCCGTCCCAACAAATACATGGCCCAAGTAGCATACCATGTTGGTTGCAAATTGACATTTGCTCCACTTGGCATGAAACTTATTAGAAATCGATATTTTGGTCACCTTTTCTAGTTGTGGTATGTGTTCCTCTAAGTAGTACTATAAGCAAGTATATCATCAAAAACAACTAGCACAAACCTTTGCAAATATGGTCAAAAAATTTCATTCATAACCACTTGAAAGGTTGTTAGGGCATTACATAGACCAAACGACATAACCACAAACTCATAATGGCCATTATGAGTTTGAAAAGTTGTTTTGTGTATGTCTTGTTTTGACATTCTTTTTTATTTTAAATTTTTTGACATTCTTATTTGGTGGTACCTTACTTAGATTAATGTTTAAAAACCACCTTTCTTGTATCAACTCATCTAATAATTCATCAATTATTGGTATAAGATACTTGTCTTTAACTGTGTTTCTGTTCAATTATCTATAATCTATGCATATTTGCCATCCACCATCTTTTTTTTCACAAGCAATACTATTGAGGAAAATTCACTAACGCACTGTCTAATTTACTGGTTGGCTAAATAATTTTCTACTTGTTTTTCTATTTTCCTTCCTTGAGAGTGAGCATACCTATATGGCTTAACTTCCACTAGTTTAGAAGGATCTTTTAGTGTGATTTTATGGGCTACCGGTCTGCTCTCTGGGATCCCTTTGGGCTCTTCAAACAATGGCTGGAATTTCTGATTAGTGTCTAAATGATTGGTGGCACATGCTCCTACCTGTTCTTTGGCATGCTGTCCACTTCTTCCCCTTGGATTAGTGCAACGTATGCCATTCTTTTTGATACTTTGGTGAGTTCTTCCATGCTGGCCAGTTGTAGTTCGTTTGGTTGGTGCCCTTTCCACAATATCTTTCATTCCTTTAACACAAACTTGCAAATCATCTCTTCAAAATTTAATACATCACCCCTTGGTTGCAAGCATTGCACTCCAATAATGGCATCACTCCCCTTTAATGGCACAACATACAATTCCAGTTTGATCGGTACTTCCTTTACTTCCAATCGAACTTCAAAGTAGTAACCATTACATTTTACAAACTAGCCAGATGCAAGTATTACCTACAAGCCTATCCAAGGATTCACCTTTAATTTTAGCTTCCTAACTAGCTCCTGATTAATGAAATTGCGTGTGCTGCCTAAGTCCAACCACATCATCACTTGTCTCCTTTACATTTACCTATCAACCTTATCATATCTAGGTGGTTTTCTTCTGTGAGGGATTGTAGAGAAATTTGAGACTGTTATGACTCTTCAACCTCTACTTCATCTCCTTGTGGCTTTTCCTATGTTTTGTCCTTATTAGACATCCCTTGGATCAAAAATTACTTTTTGTTCTTGCAAATGTGGCCTCTTTGAAATTTCTCATCACGTTTAAAATACAACCCTAAATCTCTTCTCCTTTGCTCTTTATTAGGCGTGAGTTTTGTAAATTGTGGCCCTTTTGGAGCTCCACCTCCTCTAGATGAACCTTTCTCCTTCACACTATTAGTGTTTGATGCCTAACTAGAATTGAAACTTTTTGATTTGCTGTGAATACCCTTTGGTTTGAAGGCATCCTTCTCCCTTCAACTCCATTCGATACCGCCTCTCTTCATATTGCTTCATGCAATTCTTGAAGTTTTGCTAAGGAGACGACCATTGCTAAATCCACTAGTTGGAAGCACTTCACTTTGAATTGGATATCCTCTTGAAGGCCCCCTACGAAGCATGACACCAAGCTTACCTTTAATTGCCCCAACACTTGAGTCAACAATACATTGAACTCATTTAAATAGTCTGCCACCATTCCTCATTGTTGGAGCTTAAAGTGCTCCTCCTTGTAATCTCATAAGGGGTTCTTCATAAATCTTGTCACCACTGCTTCCATGAAGTCTCCCCATTCCAGCAGCATTTTCTTGACCACCCTTGAACCCTCGAAACCATTGTGTCGTTATTCCTTGGAAGTTGATGGTGGCTAGGATAACCCACTCCTCTGCCTCTGTTTGATTATAGGCCAGTAGTTGTGTCATAGAGTGGCACCACTCGAGATCGTTAGATCCATTGAATGTTGGAAAGTCCAACTTGGTGTTGTTCATACCTCATCCTTTGCCTGTCTGATTTCCTCTTTGACCTGAATCCTCCCCATTGGATGATTTCTACACTTGAGTCAATTGTGAATGGCCCTCTTGGTTCAATGAGTCTACCTTCTCCTCTAAGAGATTGAGTTATGAATCTACCTTCCCCTTTAGAAGGTAGACTTGTGCATCAATCCTTTGAATCACATCTGCTAGTGGGTGCTCTCCTTCCATCTACACCCTTTTGCCGTTTCTTGCTTGTGCCATTGTCAGATTGCTTGCCTTTGATACTAAGTTGTTAGAGCCTTATTTGCGATGCAAAGATTGCAATCGGTAGTGATATTGCAAAGAATGATCTATGGTGGAAAACAAGTAAAACATGAGAAATTAACTAGCAGGCTAAATTTCAGAAGGTAGTTACCAGACTATCTAAATGACCACAACCTGACCCGACTCTTACATAACATCTTACTAACTCATAATATTTGCCACAAACTTTTTAGGATTGATAAATTACTGTAAGTAGAAATGAACGTTGAATGGTATAAAAGCTGATAATTTTTGCAAGAAATTGGTCAAATTGCTCAAATCTAAGATATGGGGAAAACAGATTCAAGGTGTTTTAACTCTTTGGATTTTCTATAGAAGCATATATGTGCTGCTTTGCTAGGAATTTACAATTTTACAAATATGCTTTCTTCAATGATTACTAAAGAAACTTCCTCACGTTGATCTCTACTTTTCAACTTTTGCAGCTCATGTGCTTGGCTGACTTGGAATTTGACTATATCAACCCTTATGATTCAGCGGCAAGAATCAATCAAGTGGTTATTCCAGAGTTTGTCTTGCAAGTGGCTCTATCCTTACTTTTCCTTCTATCTGGCCATTGGATGATGTTCTTACTTTGTGTGCCAAATCTCTATTACAATGTGAGACTGTAAGTTGTCTTTCCCAGACTTGACGCCAATATTTATTTGCATGGAAAAGGATGATAAATTTTCGTAACAGCAATTGAAAATCTACCAAACTGTTTTATTATTAATAGACCTGCCTAACTGATGTGCCTGTGCTTTTGTGACTAGGGTGATTGCAATGATCTTTGTTCAGTGATAAATTATTGAACTCAGTGTTATATTTGAATTTCACATTTCAGATATGGATATGGATGAAGATTATTCAATTTGCAATATTGGATGGAATAGAATGTGGGGTCTTTCCTTAATATACCAGCAAGACAACTATGACCAGTCTGAATTAGTCTTATCATTTTCTGTTGCATACATAAGCACCCGAATTTTATTTCCATCATTTTCTGCTACATGCACAAACGTTTAAAAAATGGCAGAATTAAAATTACTTTCTGTCATTTTCTTTTTCCATCATTTTCTTATTTTCCTTTCCACCACATTTTAGATGCTGAAATACCCCCTAAGTTGCACTAGCTCTCAAGAATAATTAAGGGTAATTAATAGTAGTACGTGGATGGAATTGAGCCAATCTACAGGAGAGAGGTTATCAGTATAATCAATGTCATATGTTTGAGTAAACCTACATGCTATCAATCTGACTTTATATTGATCCATAGATGTATAGAGCTTGTATTTGACATTGAAAATTCATCTTCAAGTGACTACACTGGCTTTTATAGGACAAATCACTAAGTCTCATGTGCCTTGTGATAGTAGGAAGTGCTTGCCACTTCGATGCTTCTATCTCTTTATCTATCTATCACTACTTTCCAATATGATAGTTGAAGTGCTTCTTAATAGTTCTATGGATTTAAAAGAAATGGATTGGGAAAATCTAGGAAAGGTGTGGTTAAGATTATCATAAGATATAAAATTGGAAAGAGGATGAGTAGTATAGGATCTTATACCCTTTTATAGTATAATTGGAATGTTTAGATTTGGGGAAGTGGGAGTGGATGTATCGAGACTTACATCTGTTGTTGAAGTTGATTGTTTTAAGGTTAGTATAGGATCTTATACCCTTTTATTATAAGTCTTATGTCCATATGGTGTGTATGTTAAACTCCTCCATGTCATGGCTAAAATCAATCCTTTTTGTTGTTTGCAAGTTCTAAAAGCTGCAATGAAAATGATAAAAGGTTACAAAATACACCAATTAAATAGTAATGACATTAATAGAGAGTAAATTGATTGGGAACATAGGTATGTAAAGAACCTTGTCTAGTTTTATTTGGTAAGAGACTTGAACCACACCTTTTCTAGAAACAAAATAGAAACAACCATTAATTATAGTAATAAAGGTAATATTTGGTAGGTATTTAAATAGGTAAAGAGGTTGTGTGTTTGTAACATAAGGGAAGAAACTCTGAAGTCTATAATCTAGGAACTCTTCCCTAGCTACCATAGTGGTATCCATACTTGAAGTGAAAGCAAAAGCTGTAGTGTTAGAAGACTTAATAGTCTAAAACTAAAGGAACCTTTTATAGTTAGCTTGTGATATAGTTACTCTTATAATAGGTGAGACTGTGGTGGACATTTTTGTGGCCACCTATACCCAATTTAGTGTCTTGAACTTCTAACAACACTTTTCAAATAAGTGATTTATGTGTATGCAATGCTTACAAGGCTTGCATCCTTTAATTGTCTACATGGCCTGCATGACAAGAATTGAAAAATCGATCCGGATCACCAAAGTATTGTCAATTTGACTCAATACTTCACTTTGATTAGATCCATCCTGATGACGAATGGTCTCCCTAATAATGTTGCCTTTATTTCTTAATAACCAATAAAATTGCAAGCATCTTTTTTTCATAAATCAATAAGAACTGTTGTTTTCCCTTATTTGCTTTACTCGTGTAAGCCAGGGGATGCCCTTTTTGCATTAATACAACTCATCTCTTTTCCTAGTCCATCATGTTCAATCACATATGTTTTTGAAAAATCAAGTAGCCATAACACTGGAGCACTTTTTAAAGCCCTTTTTAAATCTTAGAATGCATGCACTCGTTCTTCTTCCTAATTAAAGTTGGGTGATCTTGTCATAATCTTTAATGAAACGCTTATGGTAACTAGATAATTTGAGGAAGCCATATAGTGCCTTTATGTTACTCGGTGTCAACTAGTCTACAATAGCCTTAACCTTGTCATCTTTTCCATAGTCACTCCTTTCGGGCCCACTACATGCCCTAAATATGCAATGTAGTTCACAACATATTGACACTTGTTGCGTTTGGCACATAGCTTATTAGCCATCAAGGCCTTGAGCACAATTTCCAAATTTTCAAATGGTCCTAAAATGTAATGCTATATACTAGAATATTATCAAAGAAAAATAAGACAAATCTTTTCATATACGGTTGGAAAATACCATTCATGACAATTTGAAATGTCCTGTCATGTTACATTGCTTAAATGGCATTACCACAAATTCGTAATTGCCAGAATGCACCCTAAATGTGGTTTTGTGGATGTCTTCTTCCACCATTGATTTGATGATGCTCCGATCTCAAATCTAATTTTGAGAATCAACAAGCTACCCCCAATTCATCCAATAGCTTGTCTATGATTGACATCAACTATTTATTTTTCATCATCACTTTATTCAATTCCCTTAGTTGACGCACATCCTCCAACCACCATCCTTCTTTTTAACCAACAAAATTGGTGAGGAAAATATACTAATGCTCGGTCATATAAAACTGTTGGATAGGTATGCCTGTATCTATTGCTTTATTTCCCTCTTCTGGAGTTGTGCACATTGATATGGTTTGACTGCTATTGATCTATTGGCATCTTTGAGCTCGATTTTGTGATCAATGGTGTAAAGCCTTTATAGCAACCCAATTGGCTCCGCAAAAATGGATGAATAATTCTACAAGAGCTCCACCTTTGGGTTATCAGTTGGCTTCTTTCCATTAGCTTGATGTTCTTTGAATTTGAGTTGATGGCTTCGTTAGTGCATGAAAATTTGTATATTAAGTTGCTTTAAGTTCTTGAATATTAGTATTACGATGGGATCACATACATCTTATGCTTTTGGGATTATTTCTTCCTGATCAGTAACACATGAAAAGTATATGCTATTTCATCGATTGTAGCTAATAATACTTTTGAACCCTACAACCGAGTAATAACTGTGTATTTCCTTTTTAGGTACCGGCAGAGACAGCACTTGATAGATGTGACTGAGATTTTCAACCTGCTCAATAAGGAGAAGAAACTACGGATGGTTAAGCTTGGATATAGTTTTCTTCTTCTTTTCCTGTCATTGTTCTGGTATGCAATGGATGAATGATCCTTACACATGTCTACTCAAACTATATCTCACTGCATTCAAACTAGTTCTTATTAACATTTTGCACATTATATCGCAGGCTGATTTGGACTGTTGTGGAGGAGTAGATTGATTGGATGGATCCTATTTTAACCATGGTCGGACTCTCAGCGGCTTCATCCCCATCCTTGATTCCATCAACCTCTGCAATGGTGCCTTCTAAAAAAAAAAGGAAAAAACCTCTGCAAGTTGCCATTGTTAAATTACCTCCAAAAGCCACCCATTCATGCAGGCTGCCATGTGGAGTGAAGTCTGTGGAATCTGAAGTGACTTGATTCATGTTGAGGGTTCATCCATACTTGTATCCTTGTCACTCTCCTTGTAAGATTTTTCATCCTACCATTTTGTATGCAAGTCCTTCAAGAGAATGTTTCCTACTGGGGTTTCTTGGGTTTTGTTGCTCACACGGATCCAATGTCAGTTTACTGTGAATGATTAACAGCCATGAGCATTTGAGGCTTTCTTGAGACTTCTGATTGGAAAATTTCAAGTTTCCCTTTGGAAAATTTGACGTTTTAATATATAAGACCACTCAACCTAAATGTGCTACTTACAAGCTAGTATCAACCTTCACTTAACTATGTTATTTCTAGGCTAGCACCAAGTGAGATAGGTTTTCAACTTAAAAATGTAAAGTACAAAATAATCCTTATTGAAAATAATGTGCACAATAAAATCCTTTGAACAAAAATTTAATGTTTAAAGCACAGAACACAAATTGAAGGAAAATAAAACACATGATTTTGATAGCTCCTCTTGTACAAAATGTTGCGTTGTGAAATGAGAAATGGAGATGATCTTTTTTTTTGGAAATTAAAATGCATTAAAAATAAAATTTCAAAATACAAGGTTCAAGAAGAACAATGAATGAAGATGAAAACAATAAATAACAACAGAAATAGAGTTCAACTCTGTGCAACCAACAGATAAAAAGAGGTCATAGTTAAATCAGTCCAACAATCAATTGTTATTTTCCCCTTTGCACCACTTCATCCCAAGAGCGAAAATGACCATTAGTGATCAAAGCACCAATTGTAGCAAATTCTAGGGCAAAATCGGCTTCCCATTTAGATTGAGCTTCACCAGTAAATTTTGATCAACCACTTGATGAGTAAACATCAAGCTAAAAACGAGCAAGATGAAAAACACCAGAGGTACATGTAATCATTCTTGATTGTAATCACATTCAATCTATTTCAAAATCTTTCCACAAATGTTATTGTTAAAACAACAATTTCTAATCACATTTGATTCTATACATGTCAATTGAGTTATGCCCAATCATGTTTACTATAAGTGTTATTGATTAAATCACTAATTTTTCAATTACATATGTTTAATTCAAAAATATTCCATTTGCATAATATCAGTTCAAAAACATAGAATTCTTTAATTCAAAGTTATACCATAATTTGATTCAAAAAGATTCCAAATATATATATAAAGTCAACTCGTAATTTTCAAAAAAATTCCATTTAGATAATAATTAACATTACATATAATTCAAAAGGTTTCCGATTAAACTAAGATGATACCATAGATATTTCAAAAACATTCTAATCAAATATTAACTAGTTTTACTAACCATACAATAAAATAAAGAAAATATTTATGCCATAAACATTATATTTAAACATATCTAAATATAATCATTTATCATCAAATTACCAATAGTGAAGAACTTTCTTGAATGAAGGATTGGTAAAGGATAAAAGTTCACTAGAAGAGGGTGAATAGTGTAGTCTAAAATTACTTGATTAATAACAAGTAAATGTAGATAAGATTAACAAAAAACAAACCACAAGTACATGCAAATTTCCAGAAGTTCACCTAATCAGACTACTCCACTCCTTAAGACTCTAACCTTAAGAGTTTCACTAATTACAATGGTTCACCCAATGGAATAATTCATGGATTGAATTACAATAAAATCTAGGAGGAAGCCCACTAAATGACCTTTTGACAATGCAAAATCTCAAAACAAATAGTAGATCAACAGGTAAACCAGAGGAGGAACAAACACATGCTTTGCAAGCAAAACTACAATCAGTCAAAAGGCACACAAGAGATTCAATCAGTCTGGTTTACCTGATCAGCCAAACTACAATCACCTTAGGAATTTAACATAATGATTCAATCACCTGATCTTAAGAACTGGTGTCAAAGCTCAAGGTGATAGCTTTATTAGGATTAGATATTGCCATCAAGCTAAAACTCCGAAGTGATAGTAAAAATTCTTCAATTTCTCTTAAGGCATAACAACATCATAGGTCTGTGTCTAATATAACCTTGGTCATCCGATTATCAACTTTCAGTCATGACCCATCTATCATAGTAAAGTACGAGACACCTCAAACATAAGCAGTTTAGTCAAGACATGCAAATAACCAACACATGTTAAACATCCAATAGTTGCAGCATGAGTGGAAAGGCAGGCACCACTACCAAAGCAAAAGTATAGCGGTCCTCCTATTTGGCATCTTGCTTCTGAAAATTATATCTCACAAACTAGATAAATTGATGAAATTATCGATAAAACAAAGAGGACTGACTGAGCTACACAAATAAGATCATAAACAAAGCTCTTCATGTTCGGATTAAACTCATTCCGAACTAGGGGGTAAGGCTGGGAAATTGGTGATGTTAGAAAATGGAAAGAATGAAGAAGTTCAACAGAAAAATTACAGAAATGGTAAATGTCATATTGCTTGAACAGTCAAACACAAGACAAATATGATCAATATGACAAAGCTAAAACAAGAAGGAAGATGAACTGAAAATGTCCCAACATTAAGAAAAGTCATAGCATAGTGAAAGACATGAGAATGTGTTCACATGTAGAGTCAAAAATAATATCTTTTCAAAAAAGTAAAAATACAAGGTTAACTTGACTAAACTAGGCATTCACCCATTGTCATGCATTTTAAATTAAAAGGGATTTGTGTATTTTGAAAATCCTGAAAAAGGAAATTTTGAAAAAAAATTCTGGACTGACATTTAAGTATCTCAGAAAATGTGAAAAAATTTAATATTTTTTCATCACTATAAGTATTTTTTTTCCTTCATTTTTCATCTATTACATTAAGAAAATCCTTGTAATTAGTAAAAATTTCATCACGACTTATTTTTCTATCATGTATCTTACCTAATTTCCTTCAATTATTGTTAAATTTATGATTACACAGAAAATGTGAACTTTGTTTCAAATGTTAAAATGTAGAATACTTTTTAAAAAAAAATTTAATTTTTTAAAAAATTTCACAATATATGCAAATAGTTCTAAAAAAATTTCCATTTCTTTCTTTGTTTCCTAAACTTTCGATATGCACGAATAAACTCTAAGTAAAACAAATGATTTGAAAAGAAACAAGATATTGCCATCGCAAGTCTAAAAACATCATAAGAGCATGCATTCAACTTTGCTTTATTGTAGGGTGAATGTGGTTTGTAGTGAGTTTATTACACCCATCAAGCAGAAAAGTTGATGTTGCTAGAAAGCAGAACTTTGAATATCTAAGACCGTTTGCGTACATCAAAAATATGAAAAATAAAAATTTACAAATTTTAAAAAAATTATAAATATTTTATATTTTAACATTTTAAATATAATTTCACATTTTCTATATAATCACAAGTTTATGATTAAAATTTTGCAAAATACAAAAAAATTTCTAACTCAATATGTGAAAAATGACGAAAAAAATTTATACTTATAATGATGAAAAAATTTAAAATTTTACCACATTTTTCAAAATGCACAAATACTCCAAAATCTAAAAAAAATTTAAAATTTTTCTTTTTCAAGATTTCCAAAGAACCAAACTTGACATAAGGTTGCCCAAACATGCCAACCATTCTTGTAACTCAAAATTCTTTCTTATACCCCAATACATAGACAAAAGCTCTCTAAATTGTATCTAAACTATTTTATCTTTTCAATGAATAAATATTCAAGTTCTCATCCAACAACGAGGTCTTTGCAAATGAGTAACCAACCATTGATGATCTGCCAAAGCCTTCTCAGACAAAGGCTCTAAAAACTCGCATCTAGCTAATACCTCAGGTGGTGGTACTCCAGACAGACGACTTACATCATTTCTTTGATCTTCTCTTGTCGTTCCCTGCCAATTGTTGTTTGAAATAGGCCCCAAAGTGGAGGGAGATGAACCAGGGATAATTTCTTGCATAAAAGGAAATGTTCTTGCAGGCTGCAAACAGAAATCAATCCATTGATAGATGAGAGGTGATGGACCCCTAACTCGTCCACCAATTTTCTCGGTTGCAAACCTAGTTGCAGCCGGCGTTACCTGAAAGAGCAAAAGATTGTCTTATAACATAATTAAAAGCATGTCTTCATATTGATGGTTAGCAGTAAGGAAGTGTTTGTACACGTAGAATTAAATAAAAATAAATTGATGAGAATTCATTTTTTAATGGGAATTGAATTGGACGAAAATGAATTCAATATGAGAACATTTGTCTACCTATTAGAATTCAACAAAATTGAAAATATAATATATCGAAATTTAACAGCACATAATCACAAAATATCTACTAAGTGAAAACAACGATACACAATTATATATCAACCATTAAGACTGTGTGAGACAATAAGTATAATTGATTTTACTTTAGTTCATAAGAGAAAAGGTGAGAATTCAATTCTCAACTCTCCTTTTATACTCACGGGAGCTTTGAATTGAATTTTTGACATCTTCTTTGGTACAAACAGTAGAATTGGGTGGAATTAAATTCTCTTGAATTTAATTTCATTCAATTCCAGTGGCACAAACACCCCCTAGTTAACAATCATCACTATTGAGAATGAATGGCTATGGTACAAATATGATAGAAGGAGATAAGATGGAGACAATATATTTATGCATTAGGACTATTTCCCCACAAGAGCAAATAAAAAACATGCCAAAGAATAGTTTGCGCACCCATATGTCGGCCCATAGACTGGATCCGGATTTGGGAATAACTACTGAAACATTTGACATGCGCTTGGCAGCAGGAAGGACGTCGCTACTCCACCCAACAGCAACCCATACGTCTCCAGATGCAAAAGCCTTTAGATAGTGAACACTATCAAATAACTTGACCTACAACAGATCAGATTTTAAATAAATGTTTTCATCGCTTTAATCGGCAATATGAGAAGGATATCACATATAACTTTACAAGCAAAGAAATTGGTACACAACATCTGGTTAATATTCTCAATAACATAAATGATATGAAAAAACAAATTCTAGGGTAATAAGGAATAATACCAAATCCTTGGTGATGAATAAAAGGGAATGCCTAGAGCCTCAAATGCCAACAAAAATGTAAACGAAAAAACTCGTTGGTACATCACAGCAAAAACAGTCCATGCATGCAGTCGACAAAGCGAGTCATTACATTTCCCTGGATCCTCTAGATAATGGGGATAAACGCAAACCGCAAATCCTCTCTTCTAAAAGCATACCTGTCCTTGAAGCAATTCCAATTTCTGCAGTACAGCCTTTCTACCGCCAGGAACTTCTGAATCAATGTCTTTAGTATTATATGATGCACCCATGTATTTCAAAACCGCACCAACAGCCTCTCTAGGGCAATCAACCATCGAAATTTTCCCATTGAGCTCAGGCCTCCACAAATCTTCCCAGTCCTGCCACGTTCAACTTCATATGTTCTCAATACCATGGAATTTCACAAAAATTGCAAGCACAAAAGCAAAGTTCACTTTACCATAGATTGCAGAAGTATCAGTTATCAAGATTCAATAGGGAAAATCAAATAGGTAGAAAGTTTTGATAATGTTGGCAAATGTGCAATGTCAAGATTAGTAAATGAAATTCCCAACAGAAAAGGGTATATGCTATATAAGAAAACTCAGAAAGGAATATAGGAGGAAATCAAAAGAGTAAAGGAACTAAAATAAAATGATATAATGGATGTGACAACTATAAAAAAAATTCCATGAAAGGAAAACTTGCCACAATTGGAGATAAACCCTTTCTTTGAAACTTATCTCTTCTGTACACTATCACCATACTTCCCCATCTATATGGGACACCCCATATGTCACCATGTGGATCTAGATCTCCATTGTTATTCCTGCAAAGCAGTGTCTAAAGAGAGAATCAATGAAAAAAGAAATTTACATATTAATAATCTTTCAAAGAACAGTAGATACAAAGAAAATTAACTTTACATATAATCACAGTATTATGTGTTGATTAGCTTATTTTATTATATTTTACATTCTGTTAGCTTTTTTGGAAGATTACATTCTGTTAGCTTTTTTGGAAGATTACATTCTGTTAGCTGATGAAGGATAACTAGCTTTACAAGTGACAGGTAAATAAGGAACAAAATCGTTTTCAAAACTAATGCAAAAACCATTACAGAGAAACAAGGATGTAGATGTCAAAGACAGTTACACTAACGGTATTACCAGAAAAGATAAGTAAATTATTTGGTATAAGTGCTAGAACAAGTACAACAAATTATGCATGACCAGAAGCCATAAATGAGAAAAATGTAACACGTAAATTATTTGCAATGATGCAAGATCTAAGCTCTACATCTTACAGCTAAAGAAAGCAAGTGAGAAAATGAAAATGCAACATCTACAAGTAAATGCGTTTGTAAATTGTGAATGATAATCAGTAAGCACATTTAAGTGAATCTTTCTAGCATCATTCATTCACTAGTGGCATCAATCATCTCTGGCAGGTTATGATTTTGAAAATGGAAAATGGCCCCTACGGGAACAAGATTCAAAACTTATTTATTTGAAAAAGAACAATGAACAGCATGTAATGAAAAAATGGTTGAAAGTAGAAAAAATGAAATGAATATATTGCATTAACATAAGCAAAGATGCTCATCAAATTACTTCAATATATGCAATCAAAGACAAGTTATTTATTTTAGTAAAAGCATAACTTGGCTACATGTAATTGTCAATTAAACATGAAATTATAATAATGATTTAACCAATAGTAACTTAATTCAAAAGAAACTAAATAAAAAGTACAAAACAAGCACACTACATAGTGACATGCAATAACTTCTGATAGATGTTTTGCTTTTGAAAAGAAAAAGGGTGAAGCTCATCAAGAAAATGAGAACAGCCAAGAATCACAAGCCTTACCAAAAGGCACAGAAACATTTAAAGAGTAACTACAACAGAAAAATTTCCTCCACAACCCAAAAAGACTCCACACTCTATCCAAAATATCATCATTGAAAATGATCTAATTTCTATACAGCTAGATAGATCAGCACACTATAATTTCCTGAGAAACCAGCAAACTGCATGAAGCACAAGAATTTGATGGTTTGCCCTTGCTAATTTTCCCTTCGGCAAAAATGTATGATGGCTTTACATTCCAAAAGGCTACTGAAGTATACACCCACTCCCCCAAACCACAATAGACAGCATCTAAATCCAAAACCTTCTCACTAACATTGCATTCAAAGAATAGGTGATGCACATCTTCCATCCCTCAGTGCACAAAGCATGGGATGTGTCAGCATCATGCACTTAATTGCTCCTGTATTTATGTGTGAGGATCCTATATTTCTTGTGGTCCCTGGAGAAGGTATTTAAGTACCTGTTTTTCCGATTTTAAGAACAATGTTCAAGTATAGAGTAAGTGATGTCTTCTGAGTTGCAATTTATAAATTTTGCAGAAAGCACACACTTAGGCTGCATTTGATTCAGATTATAGGTTGTCTAGATTGTGCATAATCAATAATATGCACAATAACTGAGCTTGTATATGCACAATAATTGATTGTCATATTTGGTTTGGATTATAAATATCCAATTATAAGAACAAAAACATATAATCCAAACCATGATCTCATGATTGAAGAATTAGTCAAATATGAGATTACAAAATTTACAACTAAAAGTTATTTATAAACTACTTTACTTTCACCATGATCTGTCATGTCAATACTATTTGTTTAAGATTGTTGCCACATCAAGATAATCCTATAATCTGAACAAAATAAATCTGAAACAAATGAACCCTAAATGAATTGCATTCATGATAATGTCTTTATGAAACTAAAGCATTGTTCTGCAATTTTTCAAGCAGCAATGGTTGGAGCAAATATGAGTCTAAATCCACAGTCAATCCAAGACAACATATACTTTTACTACATTTTCCATAATTGGGGATTCCCAATTGAAAATTCGGTTTGATATCTCGTAAAATCAATTTTTATGACACCAATGACATGCATACAGTTGGAGAACTTGTTGAACTGGAAACCATTTTGGATTTTGACAACTATTTATCTGATTGATTCTAAGCAGTTGTTTATGCCATTTGATGTCAAAAATTATGTATACTTCAAATGCATATTCATCATCATATTCAACAGTGGGAACCCACAGCAGCTCCAATTATCACAAGAAGGCAAGAATGGGTGCAATGTTCCCCTAGGCTTGTATATGACTTTTATTGATTCAACTTGATTTCATAATTGTGCTTTGCATATAGAGCCATAAATTCTCAATGAGGTTGTGCAGATTAAAAGTTTAGAGGTTAAAGATAGAATGCTTTGTTGAGCATAAATGCACGCATACATAATCTCTCATATTTATTAATTATGGTTTATAAACAATACTGCTCAACATATATTTTTAGCAACATAGGCTTTGAACAAATTAAGGAAAAGAACAAGAAATTTGAATTCAAATGCAAACAAAAGGTAGGAAATAAAGGAAAGGATAAAATAAAGAATTTGAATATGCTAGGAAAGACTATTGCATATTCAACTTTGGCAACTCCCAAACACGTTGACATTATTCATATTGATCTTCCTTAATGATCACTTACATTATAATTGTTTGTATTTGAATTCAATTACTTGAAACTTTGTTGGATTTCTTTCCAGAGCAAAAGAGGCCAAAATAGGCATATAACTAGCCAACATCGATATCCCTTAAAGCAATTTCTTGGGCTACATGTTTTCTTCTTCCTTTTCTAATTGTAGAAGAATTCTAGCCCAATTTAGCACACCATGAAGGATGGCTCACAAGGCCCCACACGGTCACTTAGGCCACTCAAGCATGCCCTTCAACATGCTATGATGCTCATCAACCTACGTGTTCAACAAATCTCAAGGTTGATGACCAACCAAGTGTCTCCCATCATGCACATCATCTGCCATTATGACAAGGTTGCTCCCCATGAGTTGAATAGACATGCTCACCTACCATTACCATGTGCCACCCTTCACCTAATACCACCACATCTTTGATTACATATTCCTCACCTATCACCAGCTAAGGTGTAAATGTGTCATTACTATATTGTTACAAATAGGAATCTAAAGTATGTTTATCATTCCTCATATTCCACTTTTGAATTTGAGCTTCAGATGTTGTTTAGTGGCTTGTCTCAAGCAAACCACAAATACTTCGTTGTCCTTCCAAGAACCACTGTTCTGCCCTGTCTAGACCCAATCTGGTTAGTCTAAGCCAGTTGAATGAGCCAGACCACCCAAAGCCAACCCACAGATTCAAAGAACATCAGTTATCATATGTGACCCTATAAAATAATCGAGAAAATATCCATTTGCATTGTCCAAACCATGTCAGATTTCTGATTTCCAAAAGCCTGGGAAAATCTAAGCAAGCAATAAATAACTCAACTCTTGAGGAAACCTTGATAAATGTAGCAGTCATTTACCATGTAACCATTCGAAATACCAGTGTGACTTGGTTAAAAATTTACCTTCCAAACATCACTTAAGTCGTCAAACCACTTCTGTTCCTTTGCTTCATATATCGGTTCAATTAAACAATCTTTAACGGCATTACTGAGCCAAGAGTCACCAATAGAGACAATATCAGCTGACATAACGGACTTAGAGTCCACGGAAGCTTTGTTTGATGCCAACACCAATCCAGAGAAGATAGACTGGAGACTTGCACGAAATTCGGGTTTTATCCTTGTTCTCCTGCTTTGCGACATAAAAAAGTCCTGCACGGCAATGACGATGACACAGCAAGTCCAACTGAACATAAGCTTGCAAACGAAGATCTCAAACCTTAATCCACGAAGCCGGAAAAGAACCACGTAGTGCAACAACTCTCATCGGGACCGTCAACGCGAACTTCTTCGACTTCCATTTCTCGAATTCAAGGTCCAACTCCTCCTCCCCTTCTATTTCCCCTTTCCCATCGGCATCCAGAGAAATGCTTTCTGCAGAACCACTGCCCTCTCACACAACGTCGTTGAAGTAAAACGGAAAAAACAAAAACAAAAAAAAAATCCGTGACCGAATCACAAACCGGCCAACCATACCTACGATGCTGCCGGTGTGAGTGGTGATCGGAGCGGGGGAAGCAGCATCGGCGCGGGCGGAGGCAGCGGCACAGGCGGTTCCGAGCCCGATGAAGAAGAAAACGGCCGGGGCGGCCAATTGTAGTACGACGGCCGTCGATTTTGGTCTCTCCCCTGAGCCCCGGCAACGCCATGGCCCGGCGCATGTGGCGGGGAAGGGGAGAAGCGTGGGATTGCTCCGCCGTGGAAAGAGAGCGGCGGAGGTAGAAAGCGGTCGGAGATGGAGGAGGAAAGTAGAGCTTGGATTTGGGAGATTGAGGGGCAGATCGAGCATTTTCTTTCCGGCTGTGATCCGTCGGCGGTGCTGTTCCGACAACTACTTATAGGTATCGTCGGCGAGCGTTTGTTTCTAAATTCTTTTTTTTGAAAATTATTAATATATTAAAAATTAAAAGTTCTGAATACAAAAGATGGGTCATATTTGTGTGGATATTTATCTAACTATATTTTTCGTTATATATCATAATATTCTATAATATTATTTATTAAATAATTTTTATTTAAAAAAAATATTATCATTATAACTTTTAAAAAAATATTATCATCACATTAATATAATAAATAATATTTATTATTCTATTACATATTTTATTCATTATTCATCACACCTTTCAAAAAAATATCATCACATTATTATAATAAATACTATACATTATCTTTTTACTTATTTTATTCATTATTTATTACAATTTAAAAAAAAATATTATCATGAAAAAATGATGATAATGTTTTTTTGAAAGTTGTGATGAATAATAAATAAAATATGTAAAAGAATAGTGAATAATATTTATTATAATAATGTGATGATAGTATTTTTTTGAAGTTAGGATGAATAACAAATAAAATATGTAATAAAATAATAAATAATATTTATTATATCAATGTAATGATATATGGGCAAACTGGGGAGTTGTTAGCTTCATGATCTTAACAAATCTAGGTGTTGTTGAAGGTGAAGAAGACAATTAAATAGATTTAGCTGCACAAATAGGCATAAAAATTTTAAAAATTCTAGATTTACTATTTCCTAAAAAATTATAATTTTCATTTGTTTCTTTTCTAAAATTTTTTGGATGACACAAGTAAACCTCGTTATATTTTTATAAAAATTTTATATATTATATACCATAACTATTATGGTTGTTGCCCAACCTTTTTTCTTCACCATGTGATCAAGTATCTAAAATGAATCAAAGGCTTCATTACAGGGAGGGGTGATTAATGAAACTCAACAATTAATTACTACGATAGATTTTGTGTATACATTGAAAATTAAGAAACTGAAAATTAAGAAAATTTTCCTAATTTTCAATCATTTGTGCAGATCAAAAATTTTGAAAGATTTCCAATGACATAAAAGGATTATTTTCCCCATTTACTCCCCTCCTCCCTCTAAAATTTTCACCCATCTTAGAAAAATTAGGGCTACTGCACTCACTCTTGCCACTGACGCTCGCACTCATGACCATTGAATCTCGTGCTCGCAATCACTGAAACTTGCACTCGCGACCATTGCAGCCTCTCGTCCACCTTCACCTTTGTTGTTCGTCTGCCTTCATCTTCCTCATTCGTCTTTGCCGCTCATTCATGTTTGTCCCTCCTTTGTCACAACCAATCATCTACCACAAACGCTCGTTCGTCGCAACCACTTTCTACGAGGTAAAAAACTACAAAAATTAAATGAAATATTTGTTTTGCATATTGAATACCATGAAAATCACTCTTCGCCTTTACAGTCGAACAATTGAATATTTAATTTTGAATATTTGAACTTATTTTTTTAAGCTATTAACCATGTAGGTAAAATTTATATGAAAATTTTCTTTAATTTCTCATGCGTGCACAAACAAGTAAAGTGAAAATATAGATTTTCTAGATTTTTCATTAGGCACACAAATGACCCTTCTAAATTTTCTTTTTCCTAAATTTCACTTTCTTTTTCCTAAATTTCACTTTCTTTTACCTTTTCCTTTTCTAAAATTTCCATTTCTTTATTTTCTAAGATGCACAAAAAGACCCTAAATCTCTCATAAGACAAGATTATTTGAACCATTAAAATCAACATAGCATAAAATAAACATGATTTTTAATGCTTTCGAACAAACTTTTATACTATAGGTGTGTTTAATAACAAGGAGTTTTAACTTTAATAACTGTAGAAAGCTAGAGTTGAGAATAATTTTACAAATAATATTAAAACTATATAATAAATTGTAAAATAAAAGTTTCTATACAAGAGTTTATATAATAATGACGACATATAAAAGTTTACGAAGAATTAAAGACTTATTTGGGACTAACTCCCAAAATCACTGCAAATGTTATTATTACTGTATAGATTTCAATGTATAAACTTTTATTACATTAATTACTATGCAATTCAAACTTCATTTACGAAAGCAATTCTAATTTTAGCTCTATCCAACTTTCAAAATTGACAAAAACTCTCCTCAAATGCACCCTAAAACTATCTGTTACCAAACATTCCCTACGATGTTTTCACATGTTCACACTACAACTTTCTACACCTATATATTTTGTCAAGGAAAAAAGAGAAGAAAAGGGTATTAAAATACTAAAATTTTGTGAAGTAAATTCATTGAGCCTTAATTGGAGTTTAGCTTAATACCAAAATAATTTATTTGATTTTCTATTAGATGTTAAATCTTCTTATAGGTACCACAACCTAACATTAATAAGAGAGATTTTTCACATCTTTTTCTTAGACATGAATTTCTCTTCTTATTATTTATCATTTTCCTAAAAAACTAAGGATGTGACATTTTATAGGCACAAAATCACCTTTTAATTAAAATTATCAAGACAAAACTTTCATTTAGGTAAAATCAAAAAATATTTATAGTAAAACCAAAAATTTTATGGTTTAGACCTAAATTATAAGGCTACCGGAAATTTCTAAGGCTACTAGAATTTTCATGACATTTCATGGAATTTTCATGGGATAGACTACCACCTTGTGCCTCAATTGTCCACACCCAAGCAACATTTGTCTCCCCATCTACTTCTCAAAGTGATTCTTCCAACATCTAACACAATGTTGCATGTCATGCCTAGTCTTCCTTCGCTTCACCATCTAATCACTACTAGACAATCTCTTGCCAAACTATCTTGAGAAGGTAAATGCCCCTATCTAAGTGGGCACAAGCCCAAGGCATCGTTTGTTTAGGCGTTTTAGTAATGTGGATTGAATTTCACAATTTTCAAAAAAGTACACAATTTACGATAATAGTAAAAAATGTAAAAGTTATTTGATAAATGATATTGTAGAACACTATAATGTATAGTGAAAAACATAGTTACATAGTGATAAACGTTCCAGACAAATGATGCCCAAGAACCAATGTATGGATCAAGTACATATTGCCTCTCCATATGTTACACCCATCTATATGCATCTCGAGGGTCTCAATTGTCTCTAGCGAAAGAGGGTAGCGGCAACTCGAGGAATTTCATGATTGCAACCCTAATCGTGCACTCATCTAAATCTATAGTGGATGGTCAAGCCGTTCAACCAATGAAGATTCACAGAGGATGAGTTTAGAGAAGAAGTGGTGATATTCTGAGCCTAGGTCGTTGAAAATATACTCAAGTAACTCAATTTTAGAGATTGAGTTGCTAGCAATCGACATGCCATCAGCAAGTGAACGGGCATGGAAAAGGTATTCTTCCAAGGTTTGTTGGAACAGTTTCTTAAGGGATTTAAGCTTCTAGCACAGAATTTGGATGTAGGATTTAGCAATGGGTGCAAGTCAGTGCTCAAGGATTTCCATGTCCCCAAGGGCGGATGTGTAGGAAATCAACATGGATTGGATGGAATGATCTACAGTAGCTCTTATCCAACTCAGAACAAGGCGATTTGCATGCATCTAGTGAAAGTGTTAGGGACTGGTGGGAGAGGGAGGAGGGATATTGGGGTCGACAACACTACCCAAATCATGGATAGAAAGGATATCAAGGAACTATGCTGACCAAGATAAGAATGTCATGTGAGAGAGGGCATGGGGGAAGGCAATGGAAATATTGAAGGAGAGGGCAAGAACAGCCAGAAGGGTGGTGGAGGTGTTTCAACATTAGAGGTAGAGGAGGAGGTCACCATGGATCAAGCAAAGAAACCTGATACCATGTAGAGGTGGAAGAAGAGGAACACTCTTAGATTCATCAACAAAGAATAGGTGCTGCTGACTAAACAGTAGGATCAGTCATTGGGTTGATTCATCAGCAAAATCCTCTCTTGAGCCAACACTACAAGCATTATGCCCAATGCTAGAGGAGTCATTAAAGAGAGTCAGTCCCAAGATTAAGACTTTAAGTTTATTCTTTAGAACTTCTACCCCACTAATGGATCCTACAAGGTCAAAATCCTATAATTAAACCTACTCTGATATCAAAATAATTGTCACGTTCCAAAAAAATGGCAATTGTCGCAATAGAAGGAAAGGAATATAACAAATAAAAAATAAAAGGGACATGGCAAACCTCCCTTCTTAGTATTGCTAGTCTAGATACTTGTAAAAAGGTTTAACTACAAAAAATTCAAATAAAACCAAATCACATATCAATAAAACAAGAGGATTCTCAAGTCCTCCACAAAAACTCAATTCACATCATTCACAAAACATATAAACCACAAGGAAATCCACTAAAAATCCATCATGCATCAATATAATAATCACAATATCACACAAAAAATTACAACACAAAACAGAAAAAGGAGAGTTGACCACTGCAGCAACCTTAGGAAAACTCTAGCATCCTCCCTTGCCCACATCCCCCCATTCCTTGATGCCTTTTAACCTCAAAAGGAAACCTCTAGAAAAGTGAACTACAACTCCATAAGCCAATTACTAAATAATCCATAAATAACAGAGATGAACACTACAGAAGTCTGTCACCTTTTCCCAAAAAGCCATCACTTAGCATTTTACCCCTCAAAGTTCGTCCTGTTTTACAATAGGTGATGGATTCCAATAATCTGTCAGCTTTTCATACCAAAGGTGACAGATAGATCTGTCACCTATTAACCTTTAAAAGGGGTAGGAAATAGAGGAAAATGTGACGAATAAATCTATCACCTATTACTGGTAACAAGTGACAAATGAATCTATCAACTTTTTCCCATAAGTCTATCACTTTTACAATACAAAGGTTAAAAAAAAATGGAAAAGGAGACGAATGTAAAACATCCATACATACCTATATTTAATTCACCTATTTCAAAAAATCAATCGCATGTTTCAAAAATCATTCACCTATTTCAAATTTTCTTACAAATAACACATATTTTCAAATATAGTGTACCAAAAGTCATTAATAATTAATAATTTTAATTACACAATTAATTATTTACAAAAAACTATTAGAAAATATTGTCAAGTTCTAATTTTTTTGTATTTCAACTAAATAACGAAGTTAGGTTATGTTGCATCCTTATACATCTCCAATTGTCTTAGCTCGTCCATATGTGCGAAACAATATCATGTGTCGCTTCAAAGCAACTTTCACCACGACTTCACAAAATTCTAGACTTAAAGGACTTCCCATTAGTATTTTGTCGGGATCTTCACTTAATAGAAATCCGTTGGCCACAGGTTCTATTCCATTTGTGATAATACATGGAATACACTGCGTTTAGAATATCATAAAAGAAATACGTTAATAATATACATTTTAAAGATATGAAATGTCCAACACTTGTTAATTATTAACTATTTTATTACCTAGTCATGATGATCTAGTGAATTTATTTCATTGTCAGAAGTTGAATGACTACTATCCTGTAATTGAATTTAATTACAATTGTAAAAAATAATATATATAGTAATTTGTAATAATAAAGAAAAGTAATCGTAAAAAGCAATTATTAGAAGTTTACATCCATCATCTTTTCTATGTTTTCCTATAGTGGAATTGCATTACATGGAAAAGCTATAAAATAAATAAATGCATTTTACAATCAAGAATAAGCTAAATTTCACAACCATATCTCCACATGCAAGCCAAGGTGCCAAACCTATCTAACACAATGTGAAGTGACAGTCAAAAATAGTGATAACTATAGTATCTTGTTACAATTGTATTTAACTCTAATCCTATAGTATAGTCCAAAGTCACAAACCCAATGATGAAACTCAAAATCGACTAGTGTCATGGTCAAACACAATACCACAGTTTAATCTCTAATGATCAAGTCCAAATCATAGCCATACTATAATCACCAAATCATATGTCACGTACTATAACGCAAAAATCCAACGCAATAGGCATACAAAACAGGCATTTTTCATCCATACATCACATACATGCACAATCAAGGGTACAAGCCCTCTCAAAACAACTCAATATGACATCAAGACTCACTTCATATGAGGTACTATAATAAGAATGTCCAAATGCACCACAAATTTGTATTATACAAATAAATACCAAGGTGAAAAATACCAAGTACATCCATATCAAGAATCATGCCACTAAAACTATGAAGATGGTAAAATTCATACAATAATCAACAAATCATTTATTTCTAGATTATTCGATAAAAAAATTATCAAAAATAGGTTAAAAACTTCTAAACCCCTAAAATCCACTAACTCCACTGACGACTGTATGGATGGATGCCCTAATCCTCCACCAAACACCCACAACAAGCCCTAATAGAGGTGCCCTAGGGTGTGTTTACCAACCTTAGCCCTAAGGTGGAATGAGGGAGAAGAGTAATTTTTATAGTGAAAGGAATGAATTAAAGAATGTGAATGTTATCATGAAAATAGGAGTACTTCTGGAAGCTGAAAGTAGAGGAAGGTGAATAATGTCTTACATGACCACCGCTTCCCTATGTGCTAGTACCAACTGCTGACCACCCAATAAACTACCTGCATAGTCACCCTAGAAGAGTTTATCAAGCTTCTACCAACTCCATCCAACCTTTGACAATGAAAAAAGGGACGAGGTGGGGGAGGAGAAGAGGCAATCTTATCAAGTTTGCCTAAGAAAGAGGCCTAACAAACCATACCCAATGCTACAACCTGTTGGGTAAGACAACCTGATTGAGGCTAGCAAGTAACTTCTCAATAGTGAAATCAAATATAGAAACCATATAAATTATGTGCAAAATTACACCAAATTTTTACATGGAAAACTTCCTTGATGTGAAGAAGAAAAACCACGAAACCTATCGATCTACCCTCAAATTTTCCACTATAATCAAATAGATACAAAAGGTCTTCTCTAGTGATTAACTAGAAGTATCATACATTCACTATCATCAACATCCAATGGCATAAAAACCAACAATACAAACAAGAGGTACACAGATTACGCAATTCAGTTGTCCACATTTTAGAAATTTCTGCTATCACTATACAACTCCTAAAATCATGAAACTTGGCAAGAATGAAGCTCCATGAATTCTTGAACCAGTAAAAATAATTCAGCCAAAATAGACTTTGTTCCTAAACTGCATAGACGAAACCCTTCTAAAACATTCTTCAAATCTGACTCTTCATTATTTTGATTGTTGATCTGACTGTCTAATCTCAAGAGTATCAAGTCATGACCTTGCCATTAAAATCTCAACTTGATCCAACCACAAGCACTCATCTGATCAGCCCTATGATCAATGTGGCGTTACAATAAGAGAGAAGGATGTCAACATGCTCCTATGCTTGTGAGCTTCTCATTAGAGTACTCTATATAACATCTTATGTGTAATGTCTATGGATTGACTATGATACCATGTGGATTTTTCCTCATTAAAACCAATTAGCTAATAAGAAAGGGCTCACAAGTGATATAGGTGTCTCAGTTCCACTCACTGTTTTCAATGTATGACTATTTTTCCCAACACTCTCTTAATAACATAACCCTTCACCATATATATAAGTGCTGAATTAGGGTTAAAACAATCACTAGACTCCTGTTGCACCAACCAAACAATTCCACCGAACGTTCACTGCACCAAGCAGACTATTCCACTAGACACCTGTTGTACTAACCAGACTTCTATTGCACCACCACTGGATTTCGATTCCAAGAGTTATCTCCTTGTGGAGGGGCACCCAACACAACCATCCACGTCATAGTTATCAGTTCATTGCCTCAACACGTCAATCTACCTCTCCTCTGGTGACCTTCCCACACACACCAGACACCCACAACACTAATGCCTTAAAACCTTGCTAGTCCTGAGCTCAAGAAGGGAAAAGGTTTCATCAAGTGCTCATTGGCTACTACTAGAGAAAGACAAAGAGAGAGAGAGAATGATAAATAAGAATGATATCAATTTCGTTTCTAAAATTACTTCTAAAATATGTTTATGCATGTTGGAAATCTGAGAAACGAGAATTTAAGAAATAGAAAAGGAAAAATAGGAAATATCAGAATTACCTTGAACAATATATCAGACGACCAATCATTCAACATATGCATACCAAGAACTTTTTCTTCAATCTTTTAGAATATTGTAGAACATATGTTTTTATTGCCTAATTGATGTAAACGATGCAGGTAGAATACATGCATCATCACTTGTGTCAATATAAAGAGATTGTCAAATACCCATATATTACTTGTAAATCAAGCCATGATTTTATGATGTCATTCGTTTTTCCTTCATTGTCTAATAAAGCTCCAATAATCTTATCACACACATTTCTTTCAAAATACATAACATCTACACTATGACGTGAGAAGAGAATTCCAATGTGGTAAGTCAAATAAAATATTATTCTTTCAGTTATGTCATTCTGCAATGTATCTTTTTTTTTTCTTTTTATTCGAAGTATTTCATCATTGCCTAATGTGAATGAGAGATTTTTCACCTACACTAAGCCCTCATTTGTTTTCTTAACTCCAACTTAAACTCCAACTTTGCACAAATTCCTATATGTTATTATTATTATATAAACTTTCATACATAAATTTTTACTTCACAATTTACTATATAACTCTATCATCATTTGAAAAATTATATTCAACTTCAACTTTCCACAGTTTTTAAAGTTAAAATTAGAACCGAAGCTAAATAAGCTGAGAGATTTACTATAATGGACATGTAATTAGAAAAGTCAGTGTACAATAGATGAAGCTATCCAACATATATATATATATATAACAAATATATATACTGTTTATATAATAAATATATCTACTGTAATTATAGATATATATAAGAACTAATATATATACTGTAATATGGATAATATATATATATATATATATATATATATATATATATAATGTCTATACATTAATTCTTACTGAATGAACATGTGAAAATAAATCCTCACACATGATTTGCACTTATATATAATAAATGAAATGTGATTGATGCATTCTTGTTGTAAAGTAGTAAACATTACCCAATGCAATATTTTCCTTGAAAAGTATATTGAACTATTAATGTGTTGGCAGTCCCTACTTTAATGTATTAAAAGCATTTTATTGTAGCAATGCCTGTCCTTGCTTTAATGTCATTTATGACATACAGAAATTAATGGTTGTCCTTTCTTGAATTTAGAAATTTGGTTAAAACATAGCTTGAAATACTTACTAAACAGTTAGCAAAATTACTCTAATCGATCTACTAATGACAAGATTGTAAATATAATAGAAATTAATGCCACTAATTATCAATTTAAATCTAAATCCTATGGAACCCAACTCAAAAAATAGAGGAAATAATTACATTCTATACTTAAATTATAAGTACTCAAAAACTACTAACTGAACTAATTAAGTATAAGCAACAAAACATTACTATTAAACCCTTAAATATAAAACCAAACCTAATGCTGGAGTATTAACACTAGAGCTTTTTTTTTATTAAACCTTAAGGGGGGTTTGTGTACATTGGAAATCTTGGAAAAGAAAAATTCGAGAAATTTTTTGCAATTGACGAAAATTTCATCGTAACGTAATTTTCTGTCCTCGTGCATCTTGCTCAAACTTTCCTAACCATTGCTAAACTTATGGTTACAAGAAAAATATGAAATTATATTTGAAATATTAAAATATAAAATATTTATAAATTTTTTCAATTAATTTTCTAAAATTTCCACAATGTGCACAAGCAATCCTAAATTTTTTTCCATTTCCTAATTTTTCATTTCCTTTTCTTAAATTTTCATTTTTCAGATTTTTGACATATACAAATGGGCCCTAAAATGTAAAACCAGATTAGGTTTTATGTTTGTATTTGTTTCTATTTGAAGATAAAAAGTGACGCATTGACGTTGAAGCATTTGAAGGGGAAAAGAAGTCCAACACCAACAAAAATCTTGGCTTAGCTATGGGGAGTTTGTGCGTTTAGTCTTTGTTTAGGAATGAAGTTTGTAAAGGTTTTTTACTCTTGTAAAATATATATTTTAACAAATGATATAACGATATTAAAGATACGTTTTCATTGTAGCCATCAAAAAAAAGAAATAAAAAAAGATTTTCTCATCTAAAAAGTTACGTCAACTTTAAAAAAAAGTGCACTCTAAGTTCAACTAAAATAAAATCTTAGAAATAGTGAAAAATGACAAGAAATGCTCCAACATACAATATCTAGATCTAGATATTTCCCCTCCATCAGTAAAAGTAAAATACAGTCAATCAATTGGTCAGTCATGAGTATCAATCTGCATCAAGCAAGTTTTTTTTATATAATTAATACTGTTTTTTATATTTAAATGTTAACATTCAAATTTGAATAGAAGTTACAACTATCTCCACTCTGAATCAATTTAATTAACAATTAATCACTGTTGGTTTCATTAATTAAGTAATTAAGTATACATAAGCAAGTGAGGTAAAGCAGCACTGCAGCAGATATATATGATGAGCTGGATATGAATAAATTTTGGATAGAGCTGAAGAAAAAAGTGATGTTAACTTTTAAAGAGAAGGATATAAGAGACAACTTCAATGAATCGCTTCCAACGAAAGCAAAAGAAGGCCTGCAGTTATGTAAGATACCAATAAATTAAACACATCAGTTGTTGCATTTATATGTAAGATAGAATCAATTTAAGTTGTACAGTAAAGCACATTAATGTACATTACTGCATTGAAATGAAGTCACAATGCAATTTTTGCCCTAAAATGACCAAACTAAGATGTTACAATGGATTCATTAGGTAAATAAACCCAAAAAAACCCTAACCCTCAAAATAACGTATGGTTGTTGAAAATGGAGGTTGGAGGTGCAAGCACGGATTGATCAAGTAGCTAGGTCGGTGTGAATTGATATATAGGTGGAAGGAAGACAGAGGTCGATGGGCTTGAAGACAATCTTACGTGCTCCAACCCAACACGTTGCTTTGCTCCTGTCACATAAGCCTACGTGTGTTTTTCTTTAAGAAGTAAAGTGAGATTTACATTTTTCAAGAAATTATATAATTTACAATGTAAGCTTTTAGTATGATATTTGTTGTGTAGAATGTTGCAGTCATTTGGTAAATGTTATTATATACAGTTGAGATGTATAGTAAAAAAATAGAAGTGTATGGTAAATATAATTTAAACAAATAAGGCATACGATGCCACTCGTACTTTAGCCACTATTATAATGGTGGATGTGTGCAGAGAAATGTGAGCTCAAGATCGATGATGTAGGCGAATTAGGGCTCAAACCGTTCGTAGGCACATGAGCTCAAGATCGATGACGTGGGCGAATTAGGGCTCAATTTGTTCATAGGCACGTGAGCTTAAGTGAAGATCAATGTTTGCAAAAATGAAGTTGTGCAAAAAATGTTTAATTGTGTAATTTCTTTATTGTGATGAATTAACTACACCTACAATGGCAGATCGAAAAATCCATCACTATAAGTGATAAATGGTAACAAATTCAATAATACATATGTTACTATAAGTTGCATTTCTTGTAGTGTGAGGATGAAAAATTACCTTATTGAAAAATGAGACCACTGAGATTGTAGGCGGTGTTCCTCGTAGATTAGAAGTGAGCTTCACTTTAAAAAAAGTATTAAAATTAATAAAAATGTGATAGGTATATGTATAGTGTGTTTGTTTCAGTTCATAGAATAGTATTATAATTACATCTAAAAGAAGTGACACTAAAAAGAAAGAATAGTAATTCAAAAGTTACGTTTATTTATTAAAACAATAACTTTTAACAACTTTTTAAATGTTCAAATTTTAACCTTAAAGGGTATTTTTGGATCAATATTACTAACAATATTTTAAAAATTTATTTTATTAAAAATATATTTGAAAATAAATAAAAGTATCTGTAAAGTTCTAATTTTTTGATTTCATAATGTCAAAAATATTTATTTATTATAATTTTTTTGAAATGCTAAATTATATATTTATGATAAATAATTGTTTATTTATTAAAAATGTTTTATTTATTTATTATAAATTATTTCACTCATATTAAAATATTTATTTATTATAAATACTTAAAATATTTATTTGACGAACGACATTTCGGATGAAAGAGCTTAAGCGGCATAGATGTTACATTTATACACTTTTATAATAAAAAAAATCATTTTATTTGTTATTCTACCATTACATGTTGGCGCCAGCACACACCATACAAAAACAACGATATTTGAAAATTGTAATTTGTAATTGTAAATTTTCATAATTATTATTACATACATAAACACTCAAATCACATAAATTTTCGTTATTTTTCATAAATTACATAAGCACTTGGCTTCATCTGGTGTGAGTTTTTTTTTAACTTCAAGTGCAGGAAAAACAACTTCTTTATTTTTTTATATCAAATATCCTTTCGAACATTCTTTTAAGTTCTTTTTGAAAAAATTGTCTTAGAAATCTTTTATATTATCGTTATGTTACGAGTGATTTTTAATTTAAATAGAAATCACACAAGCGAAATTTTAAACTTCATTTTGTATGACATACTCATGCTAAGAAAATGAATTTCAAAAAATGATCTTCTAAATTTTTTTAAATTTTTTTCCCAGATTTATCGAATTTTTTAAAGAAAATATTTTTAGATATAGAAACCAATAAGTTTTGATAATTTATTTTCAACTTCTAAAATCACTTTTAACATCCTTATTATCGTATAAATTCAAATAATAAACTTTTATCTCTCAAATTATTCTACAATTTCAATTCTATTTACGAAACTAACTCTAACTTTAACTTTATCTAACTTTTAAAATTAAAAAAAATTATCTCTAATAGGGTATTTGTACACTTTGAAAGTCAATGAATGGAAAATTTGAAAAAAAATATATTATTAAAATGTTAAAAATCTATACATCAAAAATTTTATATGACCATTTACGTACGTTATAAAAATTTTAAAAAAAATTAAATATTTTAAATTTTAAATTTTTAATAATAAAAAAATTTACAATTTTTATTTTTAAAATTAACATAAATCCTTCGTAACAAAAGGTTTGACAAAAAAAATAATTTATAAATTATATAAATAAGATCGAGTTAAAAAAAA